>BMAU01018408.1:0-271578 GCA_019973935.1 Trichonephila clavipes
AAACGGTGGCATTTTCTGTACAACTTGTAGATCTATCTTCGCCGCCTTTGAATGAGTTAACGTAGAATAAAATTCCAGTAGATTTTGATAAAGTTTAATGTTTGAATTAAATGAAAACTCAACACACTTGAGTATTATTTAGAGTGCTATGAAACAAGCACCTAATAAGTGTATTATTTTTTTGCTTGTTAAGTATATAGTACTAGGTCATTTAAGTGTTTGTAGTTAAATTTGTCAGAAGGTAATTTGGCATTAGGTTTAGCTTGATTAAAAATGGCATTTCTCATTAGAAGTAAGAAAGTTGACTTAATTCAATTAGCGTGGGACTTAGATGAGTCACCTGATCCGTCTATGTCTAAAATTGTTTTAAGGAATTTAATAATCTCTAGTAAATATTACAAGGGAGGAAGAGGCAAAAGAGTTATTTTATTACAGCCGAAAGATTAGAGACAGAACAGCAGCAAAAACTAAAACGACAAGAACAATTATCAATTGAAAAATTACGCTTGAAAATAGAATTATCTAGGAACGCTAATCAGAGTGCTACTCAAAATAATGGTCAAACCTCACGTGTAAAATCTTTAGATGAAATAGTTAAAATGGTTAGGCTGTTAACTGTAAAAAGGTACCCAATAAATCAGACGGGTGGGACTATTTTTTTTTTTTCTAGTCTTGTAAAAGGCTTTCGCTAGTGAAATGGTTAGCGACGAGTTAAAACCGAAGGTTTTGTTATGCATGTTACGAGACAAAGTGTCAAACTTATTAGTTAACCTAGGCGAAGAAGAATTAAAAGATTACGAGTCTTTAAAACAGGTGGTGCTCAAGGAGTATGAACCCTCACCAAAAATATGTTTAGAAAATTTTAGAAAGGCCAAACGTAACTCTGACGAAACTTTCTCTCAGTTCGCGTCCCGTTTAACATCGATGTGGTTATACTACGGTAAGTTAAGAGGTGCGAATGATTTTAAGTCAGTTAATCAACTGATCGTAGCAGATAAAATGTTTAAAATGTTGGATTCTGAGACGGCGACCCATATTGGTGTGCTCCAAGGGGAAGAATGGTACAAACCCAGGGACTTGGGCAAACAATGTGATATATTTTATGCTTCCAAAGGAAAATCCTACGATGAACCTGAGAGAGCTAAATGGAATGATAGTGAAAAGACAAGTTTTAATGGTAGTTGGGGTAAACAGCCATTTGGGGAGAAAAAATCAGATAATTTTTCTTCTAGGAAAAACTTTGATCAAGGTAAAGTAACTGAAATTAAAAAATTCGCTTGTTTCACCTGCGGATCAGATAAACATTTTAAGCGGGATTGTCCGAAAAACAAAGTGGTAGATAATAAAAGACTTAATGTGAATAAGGTGTCAACGGAAGGGACAGAATTGGAAGATGGAACGGTCACTGCTAAAGTTGATTTGCTAGGTAAAGTCATTCCTAGGGGGGGGCTATTGAAGACAAATTAAGTAAATTAGTGAAAACATCTATCAGTGTAGATGGGAAATTAGTCCATGCGTTAGTGGATTCTGGTACGGAAATTACTATTATCAAGAAAGACTTAGTTCCTGGAATCTCGGTTGAAGGAGCTTCCACGATTTATTTGAAAGGTATTTTCGGTCCAGCGGTTAAATGTCCTTTAGTATATGTTCCAATTGGTCTTGTTACCGGTGGCCAGGTTAATGTGGTGCACCAGCAAGTGTTATGTGCTTTGGCAGAAGTTTTGGTAGAAGACGTGTTGCTTCCACCAGATGTTTTGGATATGTTGGGAGGAGCCCAGAGTGAAGAGAATTCACTGGCTCAAAGCTCTCAGGACCTGAGGGTTGACTAGGAAATGTAGATAAAACCGAGGTTTCATCGGGTATTCTGCCAGAGAAAGCACATTGAGGATTCTCAAAGGAATATTACTTCATGTCGGAATGAAGTGGGAACATTGGGTACTAAGAATGAGGAGGTGACCGCTGAGATGGATAAAGGAATCATGGTGGCTGATAGTTTTCGTTCCGAACAGGAGGGTTGTGCCGAGTTAGCACTGGTTTGGAAGCAGGCTAAGGAAGGCAAAGGAAACTACTATGAAGTAGATGGATATCTATTTCATAGAGATAAAATACTCGGGGAGAGTATTGGGCAACTGGTAATTCCGAAGTGCAGAAGAACTGAGGTGTTGAGACTAGCGCATACTTCAGTGTTCAGTAGTCACATGGGTCCCAAGAAGACGCTTGAACGAATCAAGTATTCTTTATTTTGGGAGGGTCTAAGTTCCAATGTGAAGAAATTTTGTGAATCATGTAAAGAGTGTCAGCTCACTCGATCGGTTAGGATTAAAGACCGATCACCCATTACACCTGTGGCAAGGTCTGAATTGCCATTTCAGGTGGTGAATATGGATCTGATAGGTCCAATTGATCCGCCAACCTCAAAGGGACATACATATATTTTATGTCTGGTTGATCAGCACACTAGGTGGGGCAAGGCTAGGCCGGTGACTAGTCTCAGTGCGAAGGTAACCCGTGAAGCTTTGTTAAAGATATTTTCGAGAACCGGGATTTATCTTTTGTTGAAAAGGGAAGGTTTTGTAGAAAAGAATAGCGCAGCATCGTGGGTCACGGTACTGGATTTGTGGAAGTGGTATTTTTGTCGTTCTCTCACGAAGAATTATGCCGCATGCTTTATGTCGTTTGGAATTTGCATGACTAAAAAAGTGAGGTTTAAGATTGAATACACTTCTTATGGATGTAATTTAACGGCTCAGGTTTTAAGAATGTTAGAGCAGTTTGTTGTATCTCGAATAGTCGACATAGACATTCTGATGCAAATTTGGAAAAATCGTGTAAAACAAATTAACTTTGTATTAGAATGAGTGAGATGGGTTGGGTCAGAAATCATACCGGCCAAAGGCAAATTAGAGCCGTAGGAAAATTTTTACTGTGGACTTAATATGAAATTAGTGAACTCATTGAGCATTCATTCATGAGTTAATGAAATAAACATTGTCTAGATTAAGATAAAAACTGTAATGTATATATTTAGTGTTTTTTTTTTTTTTTTTTTTTTTTGTATAATGTGTTTTCCATGTATCTGTTTGCAATCCCATTACAGTTTAGATCTTTCTGGGAACATAGTCACTTATTTCAATTGGGTGAACTATTAATATTATTTCATGTGTTTGTATTAAGGGGAACTTTCACTAGAACAATCATCAAGACTTTTGACTGTTGCAATTATTGTGTGTTATGTTTGTGGATTTTCTGTGTCATGGTTTGTGAATTTTCTGTTCCTGGTGTCTGATATGGTAAAATCAGCCACAAGGGGCAAATTTTACTCTTAGGTGGGGCGTGTAAAGAACCGCTGCCTGCACCTGGCAACAGGTCGAACGAGAGACGATATAGAGGGAAGGATCTGGCAACGACAGAGGAGAAAAGGTCGGAACGGGGGAGAGAGAGAGAGCGGTGGCGAAGAAAACCGGGGGTGGAGAAAAGTAGAGACGGCTGAAGGATGTATCGTAATCTTGTAACATCTCAATATATTCTTTATTTTAAGAAATGTCCCATAGAAGGTGTGGAATAAACACACACAGTGGGACAAAACCCTGTCTGCAATTATTTTCAATTCACAATGCGAACACGATCAGAAAAGAACTCACAAGTTTACACTCTGCGCTTGACGTTCAAATAATTTTAGATAAAGACTGATGTCTTCTTTCAAATCAAAATGATGTATAAACTTTGAAATTTCTTTGACGAGAAATTTAGTATCACTTTCTTTGGATGTATCAGCGCCTAACTTGGATTGTGTTTGGATTCTTAACTTTTCCAACTCAAATTCATATTTGCGTTTTTGCTCATCTAACCTCAATTGTTCGAAGCGTAATTTTTCTTCTCGTTCTTCAATGCGTAATTTTTCTTTTTGCTCTTCAATGCGTAAATTTTCTTCTCTGACTTTGCGATCCTCAACAATCGTTGAATGTATGTTTTTGGCCAGTTCTTCGTCATAATCTTCACTACCAATAATTAAATCTTTGAGTGTGGCGATGGTCATCGATTTATCGAATTTTAAATTTAATTCCGTGGCTAAGACAAATAAATCTTCGCGTCGACCTTTGCCAAGATACGCCATTTTAAAAATTTAAATTTAAGTTTAGATAGTAACCAAAGGAATAAACAAAATTGTCACGCGTTCAAACAAAAACAATGATGTTTTTTTTTTTTTTTTTTTTTTTTTTTGCTATTGGCAATTCTCGTTTGCATTTACAAAAATTCTCAAGTTAAAATGATATTGCATCAAAATACACTAAATATACATTGAAATATTCAAATTCTATTGATTTAGAAATATTTTAAACCAGTAACGTATAAAGACAACAGTGCGAGCTAAAATACGTAATGCTTAATTTAAAGTAGTCAAATCATTAATTTCAACTAAAAACAAAACCTTTTTTAAAAAAAAAAACATTTGATATATCAGTTCTCATTTCGTTATAATAAATGCAAAAGAATTTGAAAGAAAAAATAAATTAATATAAATCTTGTTTAGAAACAGTGATTAAATTTATTGTGATATGAAAAAGTTAATCATTTAAAGTTCTTTGCTGAAAAAAGCAAACAATTAGAAGTTAGTCACTTAAAGAAAAATCTCATATATATTTTTTATTACACCAATAAAAATAAAATCTTTTTAGGATCTCATCAGCAAATTTTAAGGATAAACACATGTTTCAATAGAAAGCATAATAATTCTGTCAAAAATGAACTCAAAATACTTATATATTGAATGATAAAATACACCATTAAAATAAGATTATACATGATCTTTCATCAATTCTAAAAAACATAGCATATTTCTTTCAAAATATATTTCTCGAATACTCATAAAAAATAATTAATTACTAAACAGCTGCGGGAAAAAGAAATGTTACACTATATGAGTCATCGAAATTGCCAAATGTTTAGGAATGGAAAACATTAATCTCTTAGTTCAAGGTCAATGACGTAACTGAAGAAATGAAAACTTTTCGTACACGCATAAAATTAATTCAATGCGATTCGATAATAAATGAGATACAAATAAAACTTGAATATTACGTACGACTTTCTTAATTATTTTAAAAGATATACTTGTAGAGAAAATTTTAATTGATACGATTTCTATACACATAGAAAAATAGTATTTCAGAAAAACACACATCATATTTAAAAATATAAATTACTTCATGAAATCGACTACAACAATTTTTTCATAATCAAATTAACGGTGACTCACGTATTCTTTTAGATTTTTTTCCTGTTGCAAGGAAAACGAAATAAAAAACAGTACACACCTGATACAGTTGACGAAGTGTGATTAATTACTTGAGAACAAACTTCAAAGGCTCCTGGATGTGTTCACTGGACTTGTGAAACTCTTGTAGTTGTTGTACACGAAAGAAAATAACGTGGTTTCGGCGAGCGATCTTGTAAGATCTCGAGTTGTGACTCGTTTTATTCACCTAAATGTTAGTATGTTATGAGAGGCAATCCGCATTTTCGATTCAGTCCGTTTATAATTTAGGCGTGCAGCCAAAAATGGGGTTTTTTTTTAAAGAAGTAGAGAGTTAGAAGGTTATCAACTTATTATTTAGAGAAGATTTTCGAAATCAAATCCCAGGCGATCCCCCAATTATTTCTGTGGGAGTCCGAATAAATCTTCGAATAAAAAAGCAGACTCTTCAGAAGGCGGGATTTTAGATTGGCGAGGTGGCTTGTCTAGGGGGTAAGTATTTAAGGGTGAGTGATGAATTAATTGAATCAAAGTCATTTAAACACAGATACTTCATTTAAGTAAAGAATTTATTTAAAGTTAAGGGAAATATTTACAAAAAGGGGATATTTACAGAGAGAAAGAAATGCAGGAATTAGGTTAATTAAAAGTTGAGTTATACCTTTAGAAGACGGGGAAATAAACCTTTCTCATTCTTGGATGTTAGGACTGGTGGTGCCGCGCTGGGCGCGGAAATGCGGTAAAGACGCGACGTGTTGAACAAGCAGTGGTTAGTAGGCCTCTGCCGAAAAATTATTCAAGCCGAAGCTACGAAAGCTCACTAGATGGCGCTGCTTTGGAATGCAGTAATAAATAAAATTGAGATTTATGGTCCTCTGAAAAGGATATGACTCAACCTTTTAACAAATATTTCAAAGGGAAAATCCTACATTTATAGGGGCGTTTTATAAAAATAAACTTAAGAATTATTTGCCCCACTTTAAATAAATATTGTTCTACCGTTGTCATCCATTATTTACTGTTGCTATCTATACTTAAAAACCCTTATTTGTTACGAAAATCAAGACTATATTACTTTTGTCCATAATATTCCCGGGAAATCTCCATAATCCACATAAAATGATTGTTATTTTTTCCATCCTATAGAAGTAATTAAGTTACTGACCTCAAATTTTAAGATAAAATACATATTTAGGGGAAATTCTGGTGGTTTCAATCTTTGAAAAGTGGAAAATACTGAAAATATTTAATCATAACTTCAATACTTTCCTGCTTAAATATTTTAGAAATGTGTATTGGTACCAGAGGGGCGTAGCTACCGCCGTATCAATAGCAACCCCCGAGCTACAGGAGCCCCAACATGTGTAAGCAAAAAATAGTAAAATGCTATCAATAGTCCCGTTAACAGAGCTGCCATTTTCAAAAAAGCCCCCCTCCCCAGAGAATTTTAATACAAGGCTTGCACAAGATTAGCTACGCCACTGATTGGTAGTTACTTTTTACTTGAATAAACAGGTACCTTTTAATTTCAGGTATTCTGCACAGGTCACAGCAACAAATCAGTATATTATTGTAGCTTAGAGTTATTATTGCACAAAAGTAAATGGCTGCAGAAATAGTGCCACTACGTCTGTATAAATGCTGGATGTTCGTACTAAAATGTAGGAGATTTTGGCTTATTTCTTGAATTTTATAGCATACGTATTAATATTTTATTTTTATTCTCCAAAACTAATTAAGTTTTGTAAAATTGATCCCTAAAGTTGTTTAAAACATTCTTAGAAATATTATAAAAATATTTAAGGTCTAAAAACCAATGAATACACAAAAGGAGTATTATTTTAAAATTTTCCATATATCTTTTAAAAAATTTTAAAATTGTGTGAACACTATGTACAAAAATTTCATCTCGCATCATTTTTTTCAATAGAAACATTATATGAAATCCTAAAACATAATTTTTGAATACATAATTTTTTTAAAAAAAATTGTTTAGAAGGTGCCAAGTACTCTTAAGTGCCTATTTCTTTTGTTAATTAGTTTAGAATAAATATTTTTGTTTCAATGTCTATTTTTGTATTGCTTGCTCAAAATTTCTTTTAATGATGTATAATTCACTATAGAAATGATTTTAATGTCTAAACTAGCTGCATGGCCCGGCGTTGCACGGGCTTCTTCAAGTATAACACTCTTTTTTTTCCCCGGGATAAGATCTTTTTTTTTCAAATTTCTACTTTCGATTAATAATTCTCAAAGCTAATCCAGTTTTATTCACAAAAAAAAACAGACAATCTTCGAATTTATTATTAAATAATTAATTTTATAATGAATAATAAAAACAATACAGCTTTAATAATCCAATTTTATTCACAAGAATGTAAAAGTTGAGTATTAAATAATTAATTTAGTAAAAAATAATGAAAAGCAATGCGGTTTTAATTTTTTTAAAAAAATATTATTTTATATCCATTTTTGTTAAATAAAAAATCAAAAAAATCTTACAGTTAGCTATTGAAATGAATGCTTATTTTGGGGAATACGTGTTTTTAAAATCGTAGATTAACAAACATACCTATTTTTATGTGAGGCTATCTTCTAACGAATCGCTGAATGGAAAAAACATGCCAAAGGTATCAAAAGATTAATATATGAAAGATCCCCGGAATCCAATTTTGGCTATTTAAATTTCGAAATTACAATTATTTAAAAAGATATAATTTAAAAACGATAAAGAGCCCAATTCGTCTACATTGTTGTAAAAATGCAGACCCGGTTTTGTCAGTCTGGCTGAAAATCAGTTTTAGAGGCCAACTTAAGTCATGTTTTGTAACAATAACGTTGTTACAAAACTTGATTAATATTTGCCTATCTATTTTTGTAGGCTTAATAATGATACTTTAACTGATTATTGTATTTTAAAATATTCGTATAACTCTCTCGGTTCTTGATTTAAAAATGAAAGAACTTCTACATAATAATTTCTAAAATTGAAGTAGTATTATCTTTTAAGCTCTCATAACTTAATCTTAAAGTAGATTTCCACAAAACCCATTTTTACTGGATCTCTACTCAAAAAAATAAACGAGCTTGCAAAATTTGAAGTCTAAATCAAGAAGTTTAAAAACAGAAATTTTTTAGCAATTAACCCAGTAACCATCATAGATTCAATTTCCGTAAGACCCGTTCTTAGCGGATTTCAATTCAACAAAAAAAAGAAACATGCATACCAAATTTCATTACTGTAGTTCTAGTACAGAGATGGCGAACCTATGACCCGTGGTTCAGGCTCTGACCCACGCAAGCTTTTTAACTAACCCATGATTGCTAGGCAGTTCCTTGTTTGCTTACGCGGGTTTATTTAGATTTTCTAATTTGTGTGGATTATTTATATTCTATTTGTATTTTTCCAAGCACTGCATTGGCACAAAAAGCAATTTAAATGCTGTCTATAGACTTCAGTTTTATCATTATAGTTCCAAAGTTACGCAAATGACAACAAATGTATGTGAAAGTATGTACGAGGGTGAGTCGAAAAATAAGTTTCCCCTGTCGACTGTGATCACAGTTGTGTATGAAAGTCAAAAAATAAAATGAGACATTAAAGATAAGACATAACTTTATTTTCTACGTAAGTACCAAGTACATTGAGACATCTGCCATACCGCTGGATAAGCTTTAAAAAGCCTTCCCAGAACAATTTAGGGCTTTGCATACGGAAGAAGCGTTTACTTTTGCGTGGACTTTTTGGAGGTTGGAACCATCAATGCTACGCGGTAGGTACTGTGACACCCTGTCGAAATTGAAGGGGACGATTGGGAAAAAGCGACCTAGGCTTTTCAAATCTGGCGTTCTGTTGTTGGATGATAATGCGAGTCCACACTCGTCGACGGCAACGCAAAACCATATTGCAACTGTTGGTTTGGAGCGCCTGTATCACAGTCCTGATCTCGCACCAAGTGACTTTCATCTGTTGCCGGCTTTGACGAAAAATCTCGCCTGAAGTCACTTTGGAAGCAATGCTGAAGTCAAACCAGCCGTTAAACGCTTCTTCCGTATACAAAGACCTGAATTTTTCCTGGGTGGACTTTTGAAGCTTATCAAGCAGTATGAAAAATGTCTCAATATTCGTGGTACTTACATTGAAAAATAAAGTTATGTCTTATCTTTAATGTCTCACATTCTATTTTTTTTTTTTTTTACTTTCATACACAACTCTGACCACAGTCGATAGGGGAAACTTATTTTCCGACTCACCTTCGTAGTATTTGAAATAAAGCAAAAGTGTTTAGAGAATATCGAATAAAATGTGTAATTTTACTCACATTTTGTTTGGTAAAAAAAATCAACAAACCAGAGCAAATAAACATATTTAAAGCCCTTTTTTTCGGAAAAAATGGACTTTTGTAAAGTTATGCTCAGTTATGTCTACAGAAAGAGACTTCGGCACCATTTGTATCGTCCCCTCTCTGTTTCACCCTGGGAGGCGCCATGCGCCTGTCTGTTATTCTCGATACTAGCAATTTTTGGCTCGCAATTTAAGGCGCGCCTGTACCAGCGTCGAAATAGTGGCATCCATTTCGAACGCATTTAAAAGTAATATGTATTGATGTATATGTATATTAGGGGTATATATTAACACAAAATGTCTTCTCAAATATTATTGTATTCTAATTACAAATATTTTTAGTTGTAGCTCTGTATTATGTTGGTGGTTAAAAATTAAAAACAAGCCATACAAGTCATACATATCAAGTTGAATGGTTTGATAAATATAGTGTGATTGAAAGGAGTAAAATGGTTACATGTGTTCAGAGGTGGCCAAAATTGGGGACACTTTTTTAAATTGTTAGGTTTTTTAAGTTTGTATGCTTATAGAAAGTTTTACGTTGCACAAAATGCTAAGTATTTTATATCATTTTAAAGGGAATTTAATACTAAATTCGATACAAAAAAGAAAATTCAAATAATTTGCAACGCATAAAAAGTTATGCTGTAATAACTGTCGACATACATTAGATACTGATGATAGCAGTGAGTTATTAGAACTTATTGAGGTTGTTTTTTTTTCTTTATTACAGCTTTACATCGATGTTTTATTGATCTGAAAATAGTTTTAAGCTCTTCCTTAGTTATTACATGATGACAGGAAACAATTATATCCTTAATTAGTTCTTTTTTATTTCAGGGTTACCTCATTCGGACAAGAGTTTTCAGATGGTGCCACAAGTTTTCGATAGGATTGAGATCAAGATTGTTTCCTGGCCAAGACAACAACTCGATGATCTTAGAATGGTACCAGTCTTTCAATTATATTTTACTGTATGACAATGAGCAGAACTTGCTGAAAAATAAATGAAGTATTGTTGGTGAATAGATCCCTGATGGAAGGCAGAAATTTGGGTTCTAGAATGGTGTTAATATATTTTATGACATTCATTGTCCCATCGATGATATGAAGGTGACCGATACCATCTGTCGATACTCATGACTAAGTGGTAAAACTATGTGGGTACTTTATAGTTGCCTGGATGCAGTCAGGATGTAGCATTTCTGCTATTTTACGCCTTTCATATTTTAGGCTATTACTACCGAATAATGATATTTTAGTTTCGGCCCTCTATGTAACTTGTTACCAATAATCATTTGTCGAATTAATATGTTCTATTGTCCACTCTAGTCCCTTTTATCGCTGCTGGAAATTGAGATACGGCTTTTTTCGTGGAATTCTACCTTTTAATTTTACATCTGCTTATCTACTCCTGATTGTTTTTGAACTGACAGAAACATTAGCATCACTCAGATCACTTTTGATGGATGTCCATGAAATTTTTTTATCTCTAAAATATAATATTTTTGTTCTTCTCTCATTAACAGATATGGTGCACCTTTTTCGGCTACTTCCTGCTCTTTTTAATTAAATTTGTCTCCTGATATCTTAAACAAAACTCTACTCTCCAGATGTAGTCACTAAACTACCCACCTGTTATGTAATTTTAACAAAGGAAATGCCACTTTCTCGTCACACATGTGTCCAAGCTACTCTTTTATTTGATGGCATTGCTTTTTGAAAAAACATTAAAATAAAGAGAGATTTATAACAACCTCACCCTTCAAAACTTCGTTTGATTCTAAAATAAAAAAAAATAGGTATTATATCAGAGAAGCGAGCACCTTGCGTAGCCAAAACAAAAAAAGTTTTTCACAAACAAAAGATAGATATATGCAGACGTGGTTTTTTTTTTTTTTTTTTTTTTCCAGCGCATGCCAGAATTGCTAGCAGAAGACAGAATTTTTTCCTACTTACTTGACAAATATCGTTATATTTTTGACACTTTTCCCAAATCTTTATAAATTATAGCCTATGTGCTATTCTGATGTACACTGCTGGACAATTGCTAAGGACGGATCACAAATTTCTATGTAGCATAACATTAAGCGAGACATGAGGCCTAGTAGGATAAAATATAGTTGCCACACTGTTCAGACATTAGAATAAAGAATATTTATTGTTCTGGAAAGTACAAAAGCTGTGAGTAAGACTCCTCTGAATCATCATGCCAGATCGGCCGTGTAATAATCCCTTGGGGATTATTTCAAAGGGGAAATCCGTTGCCCGCGCAAAGCAGGGTGCGCGGTAAATCAGAACTCAAGCAGACTTATGTAAGAGGTGTCCTGTTTTTGTGATGTAACGTGCATATTTTTAATTAATTGTTAAAAACTAATAAATTTTGTTTGGCCAAAATCAAGGCTTGTTTACTCAAATGATGCAAACTTTACTGGCGCAGTCGACATGATATCCTGCAAACATGTTAAATTAACGTAAATTAAAAAAAAAAAAGAAAAGCACTCGTCTTCACAAAAATGGAGGTCACTTTTGGAATAACAAAAAAATAAGGTAAGAGCCTCATTTTTATATAATATGACTCCTCAATTTGTAATCAGAGAGAAATAAAATATTAATTTATGTCGACGAGTTCTCTGGTAAACTTGTTTGGATACGGCAGTATTCGATACACTTAGTAAATAACACGACATGTGTTAAGTATAGTAGATAATTAAATTTTGTTGTTTGTTTGAGTACATCAGTATTCTACATGGTAAATTTGTTTGAATACGCCAGTATTCGATAAATTTCGTAAATAACACGACATGTGTTAAGCATATTAGGTAATTAAATTTTGCTGTTTGAGTACATCAGTATTCTACATGAAAAATTTGTTTAAATACGCCAGTATTCGACAAATTTCGTAAATAGCACGACATGTGTTAATTATTTAAGATAAGTAATTTTGTTGTTGAAATATACATCAGTATTTTAAATTATATATTTGTTTGGATACGCCAGTATCCGATTAAAAGTATAAGAACCATTGTTGTTTATATTATGCAGTATTCTTGTGTTAAATAAGTTTTTGTGTTAAGTCTTGCATACGCCAGTGTTCAACGAATTTGTTTAAGGTAATAAGATTCGGATTAATTTTGAAGTTAGTTTCGGTTCCAGTTTATTCATATTTAGAGTTAATTTTTTTTTCTTTTCCCGCTAGAAATGTTAATTGAAATATATGTATTCCAAAGACTATTTTTATGGAGTAATCTGAATGTAGTGGCAGTACTGTGAAATTATGATACATCTAAACCGTTGTGGTGATGAATCAGTAATAACCTCAACACCGGAAATCATTTTTTTATGTTGTTGTGGAATAGTTTCTGTTTGATTTATTGAAGTATATTGCAAAACATTTTTTTTAATAAAAATTTTTGTGGAATTATTTCGGAAAAGTACTATTTTCTAACTTTGTGAGACTTTGATTGGCTCTCATGTCATAAAATGTCATTCTAAAAAAAAAAAATTCCTTTACTTAAGATTGAGATAGTGTATAAATTGTGATTATTATTTTTTTTTGATTGTCATATTTTATTCTATTTTATTTGTGATTTAATTAATTATGATATAATACTTGCATATATTTATATCAAACTATTTTTGATTTTGTATTTGAGTACTTAAGATTGCATTAATATCATATGACATAACTTAAATGTGAAGTGTTAGTTCAATTACATATTGAGAGGAGTAATTGTAACAAAAGTTTTTTTTTCTATCGCATTTTCGTGATTTTAGTGTTGAGTAGATAGGCAAACAAGTAGTAAAAATGGCTTATTTAGGTAAGGCACGAAAGGAGGATCTTAGGCAATTGGCAGAGGAGCTGAATCTTAATGTAGGGGATAATATGAAAATGGCAGATTTGAGTAAACTAATTACCACACACCCAGATTATGATGAGGAGTTTAGCAAAAATCTACTCACAATTGTAGTAGAGGATAGAAAACTTCGAGAACAACAGGAAGTGGTTCGAAAACAACAGGAATTTGAGAAAGAAAGGGAAAGGCTTGATCGTGAATTTCAGTTGGAAAAATTACGCTTAGAGAGTGAAAGGCTTAAGGGGTTAACTAGTACACCTGAGGCTAAAGTTAGCATCTATGAGTTAACGAAAGTTGTACCCAAATTTGAAATGAAAGATGGGGACATTTTTGACCTTATTCGAGCGACAGGCAAAGAGAGTTGGCATCGAAAAAAGACACTGGGTATCGGCTCTCATGCCAAGTGAAATTAACCAATTAATGGCTCGTGAAGCAGAAGAAAAATTTGATGACTATGATTATATTAAAGATCTGTTGCTGAAACGGTTCAAACTTAGTGCAGAGATTTTTCGGCAGAAGTTTGTAAAACACCAGCGGAATCCAGCTCAATCTTGGCGTGATTTTGTTTTCGAAATAACCAGCTATTTTGAAGAGTGGCTTGGAGGTCTTGGAGTAAATGATTTTGAGGGGTTGAAGAACCTCATGATTACAGATCAGTTGAAACGACGTGTCCCTGGTGACGTAAGAGAACAGTTTATCGACGACTGGGTTAAATCAATTGTTCCAGGCGACCTAGCTGACAAGCTAGATGAATACGAAAGCGTGAGGGCTAATGTAAAGGGAGCCCACTCGAACGATACCAGGTACAGGTCAACAAATAATAAGTTTGTCTCGGATAATAAGGGCGCTAGTCTGCAACCAAAAGATGCACCATTTTTTAGGAAAGCTAAATTACCGATAGAGTCAAACACGGGAACAAGTAAATGGTTTAAGCCTAAATGTTTTGTTTGTGAAAACGTAGGACATTTGGCTCGAGAATGCCCGAAAAATACAAGAAAGACTCCACCTCACAATGCCAGAAGTAACATAATTACTGCTAAGGGAACTGAACTAGAAAAAACGAAAGAAGTGGTAACTGCTAGGGTTTCAATACCAGTCTCCGTTCCCATCAACACAAGGAACGGAATTGATGATCTTCAGTTAGTTGATATCAAATGATATCGATACGGGAGCACAAATATCAGTCTTACGCGAAGACTTGATCGATAAAGGTTGTGGAGAAGGTGAGGGAACTATCCAAATCATTTCGGCATTTGGTGAAAAGGAAATAGCTGCTCTTAAACTATTTAACTTAAAAATAGACGATGGAAAGCATGGATCGGTTCCAATCATGTGCGCTGTGTCCAAGAAACTTGTCAATGACATGTTGATTAGCGCCACCGCTTATGAGATTCTGTTAGAAAATGTTCAATTATTTGATTTTGAAAATCAGAGAGATTTTGAAGACACTAAAGATAAAGATATACAATTAGAAAGGGGGGAAGAGCTATCTGCTTTAGCCTTAGGACAAGAGACCGATACATCGGAAACAAATGTGGCGAAATCATCTTTTGTTAAACTTCAAAGAATGGACGAGTCATTGAGATCAGTCTGGGGCCAGGCTGAAAACAAACAAAATGCGTACGATATTGATGATGGCGTTTTGGTACACATTGAGTCAATATGCGGTGAAAATGTAAAACAAGTGGTCCTTCCCACCTGTAAAAGGGAAGAAGTTATGAGAATGGCCCACGAAATACCCTTAGCTGGACATTTAGGCGAGAGTAAAACTAAACAGCGCATCAAATATTCCTTCTTCTGGCCTAAACTCAAACAAGATGTAAAGTCATTTTGTCAAAGCTGCAAGACCTGTCAGCTTAGAAGAGGACTCACTTACCGGGATAGAATTCCCATAACGCCCATAGTTCGACCGGAAAACCCATTTGAAGTATGGAGTGTCGACTGTATTGGCCCTTTGGAGCCATCCTCTCGCAGAGGTCATAAGTATATTATCTGTGCTGTCGATATTTGCACTAGATGGGCAGAAGCTGTACCGGTTAGGAATATCAAGGCAAAAACAACATGTGAAGTTTTAATGAGGATATTCACCCAAACTGGGTTCCCAAGAATTATTTGCACTGATCAGGGAACTAACTTCACCGCTGAATTGACTGAAGCCTTCAAGGACGCTTTGGGGATAGCTCCAAGATTCGCTACTCCAGGACATCCGGAGAGTATGGGGGCTGTAGAGCGTTGGAACCGCACTCTAAAAGAAATGCTGAATAAAAATAATCAGGAAAACGGAAATAATTGGGATTCTCACCTTCCGTATCTCATGTTTGCTTATCGGGAAGTGCCACATAGCACAACAGGTGTCTCGCCATACCAACTTGTTTATGGTCGACTACCAAATGGCCCATTGAAACTATTGAAGGAGGTTTGGACTGGGGGCAAGGAAATTCCCACAGGTAGCTCAAAGTCCATTGAGGAATATTTGAGGGACCTAACTGAAAAATTGAAACAGGCTCATAACCTGGCAAGAGGAAACTCTGAAAAAGCACAAGCCGAATATGCAAGTAGATACAACCTTAGGTCTAGAGAAAAACGTTTGGCAGTTGGTGACCAAGTTTTGGTACTTATCCCATCGTCGTCTCACAAGCTTCTAAAAAATGGATGGGTCCCGCATCTATCGTAGAACTAACGAGACCACATACAGCGAGAGTAAAAATGGAGGATGGAAGTGAAAGGGAACTCCACTTCAATAAATTACGACCGTACGTAGCCAGAATTGAGCAAATAGGTCTAATTTTTGACCAAGACAATGAATTTGGTGATCTTCACTATGCTCCTACTGATACCGTAGAATTGGACGTTAATGACATTTACAAACATGTAATGGACGGCTCTGCTGGTCTAGAAAATCCTCAAAAACATCAGCTTGCGGACCTCCTCTCTAAATTTTCAGACGTATTTAGCTCCGTTCCAGGCTCTGCTAAGGTAAAAGGACATTCAGTGAGTTTAATGCCCGATTTCGTTCCAAAGAAACTGAAGCCTTATCGCATACCGATAGCCCTTCAAGAAGAAGTAAACAAACAAATTAACGATTTACTTCAATTAGGACTGATTGAGCCTAGTGAAAGCGAATGGGCTCACCCTATCGTATGTGTCTCTAAAAAGGACGGAAGCGTAAGACTCTGTGTAGATTATAGACTTTTAAATAATGTCACAATTACTGATGCATATCCAATGCAGAATGCAAGAGACCTTCTTTTTGAAATCGGCCAAGCCAGATTCATAAGTGTACTAGACTTGACAAAAGGTTATTGGCAAATCCCTATGAAGGATGAGGCCAAGCCTCTGACAGCCTTTGTGACCCATTCGGGGCATTATCAGTGGAAGGTTATGCCCTTCGGCATGAAAAATGCTAGAAGCACTTTTCAGAAGTCCATGGACAATGATCTACTCTTGCATCGGAAATACTGCCGCTCATATATCGATGATGTCGCTATCTATTCGACAACTTGGAATGAACACCTCGATCATATCGCCAAGGTGTTTAAGTCTTTGCAAGAAGTAGGACTAAAGGTGAACCTGGAAAAGTGTGCCTTTGGCAGAAAATCTGTCAAGTTTTTAGGCCATATAGTTGGTTCAGGAAAGCATTCTCCGGATCCTGAAAAGGTAGAAACGATTCGGAAACTGAGTCGACCTACCACAAAAAGTGAAGTCAGAAGTTTCTTGGGTCTCACGAGCTATTATCGAGATTATATCCAGAACTTCTCACAGTTAGTATTGCCCTTAACTAATTTGACTAAAAAGAACATTCCGAAGGACATTCCTTGGGAATCGTCTGCTGAAGAGTCTTTCGTTAGACTTAAGGAGGAACTTGTAAAAATGCCTTCTCTGCATACACCAGATTTGTCTCGCCCCTTTCTACTCTTCACAGATGCTTCCGCTACTGCCATCGGTGCTTGTTTAGCTCAGCACAAGGACCCTAGGGAGGAAATGCCTTCTTCAGCAAACAACTGTCCCAAACGATCGAGCGTGAAGCATTTAGCGTGTTAGAGGCACTTCGTAAATTTGACACTTGGATCTTTGGGTCCAGGTCGTTTCAGATCATGACCCTTTGACATATCTTACCAATAGTGCTCCTCACAGTGCAAAATTGACCAGATGGGCATTGGCCTTACAAAGATACAATGTTAAAGTTTCCTATAGAAAGGGTAGTGCTCACGGCAATGCAGATGCACTTTCTAGACTTAGAATTTCTGAGTAGGGTTTTTTTTATTGCATCATTGTTATACATATTCACTATAATTTTTTTTTTTAAGTATAATTAAAGAACTGGTAATAATAATTAACATACATGTGTAGAGTATTCGTTATATGTATTCTCTTGGGTTTTCTTTTCCTTGTAAAATTCCTAATTCTATTATGTAGTCTTTTGTAATGTATGTATATTTTTGTGTCTCCGAGGAGTTATATTATCTGTGGCTCTGCATGCTAAACAATTTTCAATTATTTCTCTCTGAACTGTATCCATGTATTTTGTTTTGTTTCTTTTAGTCTATTTTCAGGCGCATCGTCTTCAGACAGATGCTTTTCCAATGGGGGAAGGAATAAGACTCCTCTGAATCATCATGCCAGATCGGCCGTGTAATAATCCCTTAGGGATTATTTCAAAGGGGAAATCCGTTGCCCGCGCAAAGCAGGGTGCGCGGTAAATCAGAACTCAAGCAGACTTATGTAAGAGGTGTCCTGTTTTTGTGATGTAACGTGCATATTTTTAATTAATTGTTAAAAACTAATAAATTTTGTTTGGCCAAAATCAAGGCTTGTTTACTCAAATGATGCAAACTTTACTCTGTGAAACATCTGAAAGAAAAAAAAAATGTTCATTTGATCTGCGTACGGAGAAATGGAACAATGCATCTAAAAGTCAGCAGGCACCTTAAAGAAAGGTATCAGTACGGGATATGTCCACCGTGGAGTGTGATGCAACATTCCACACGTCGTACCATACTTTGCACAACATTATCCAGCAGCTGTTGAGGCAATTTATCCCATTCCTCTGTGAGTGCACGGATGAGGGTGTTCTTGTTTGTCGGAGGATAGTTTCGACCAGCAACTTGCCTCCCCAAAGCATCTCACACATTTTCAATGGGGTTTAGATCTGGAGAACGCGATGGCCATACGAGACGTTGAATACCCTCGCGGTCTAGACAATCCTGAATAGCGAGTGTTCGATGACATGTTGCGTTGTCGTCCATAAAAACAAATTTATCACCGACAGCACCACGGAAAAGACGAACATGAGGAAGTAGAACTTCATCAATGTATCGTTGGCCCGTCATAGTCCCATTCGCAACCACATGTAGCCGCGTGCGGCCATTGATCATGATGCCGGCCCACACCATGATACTACATGTCGGATATCGGTCCTTTTCCTGGATATTTTCTGGACGATAAGCAGTACCACTCTCGCGCCAGATCAGTTGGCGTCTACAATCCGATGACAGACTGAACCTACTCTCATCTGAGAACAGTACGCATGCCCAGTCCCGTTCAGTCCAATTGTGATGCTCACGACACCATTGCAAACGGGCAGTACGGTGCTGTCTGGTCAATGGGACACACACAACAGGTCTGCGTGCGTACAGTCCTCCTCCCTTCAAACGTCTGGCAACAGTTTTTCGGGAGATCTGCTTTCCTGAGGCAGCAAGAAACTGATTTGCCACCTGCTGAGCTGTGGTGCGCCTGTTCCTTTTTGCTGATAGAACGATATATCTGTCTTCTGCAGGCGTCGTACTTCTAACACGACCTCCCCCGTGCCGTCTACTACACATTCCAGTAGTTTTAAATGACTTCCACAGCCGTGAAACAACGCTGTGAGCGATGTCGAACTCCCTGGCAACATCTGTTATTTTTCGCCCTTCTTCAATCTTTCCAATAATTCAGCCACGCATAAAATCATCTATGTGATGTCGGGAAGACATGCCAAAAATTTTAAGTTCGTCTATTAAATCTTTCCTGTAAAACTTTGACTTGAAACAACAACTGTCCACACGCGTCAAAACCTTTAAAGCTCTTATGAACGCTATCACGTGATGAACAGACGTGGGAAAAAATTTGCATACTCATACTTCTCTTCTTACTAATATCCCGCACTTATTCTAATTTTCCACATTTTGCTTCCTTTCATTTTGTGGTTGCTATGGATGATAGTGTTATCCGTCCTTAGCAATTGTCCAGCAGTGTATAAGCTATATTACTGTAAAGTTTCATTAAAATCCATTCAGTAGTTTTTGCGTGAAAGACCAACAAAGATTTTCACAAACTTTCACATTTATAATATATATTAGATATATAAAGGAGAAAAGCGACTCACACTGACTAATCACGATATCTCCGGAACTATTAAACTTACAGACTTGAAATTTGGTAGGTAGGTTCCCTTCATGGAGTAGACGTCAGCTAAGAACGGATTTTGCAAAGTTCGAACCCCAAGGGGCGTTACGGGGTTTAAGGGGCGTTATAGATAATTATTTCCATTACTAAACTATTAGATGTACAGTCGTGAAACTTGGGGTACACAGATTTCTTTCGTAAAGTAGTGATTCCCTACATAATGATTTTTACAAAGATCGACCTCCAAGGGGCGTTGAGGGCGCTTAAGGGGCTTTCTAGATAATTATTTCCATTTTTAAACTATTTGACGTACAGTCTTGAAATTTGGTAAGCGGATTCCTTTTATAGAGTACAGATCCCCTACAGAATGGGTTTTGTGAAAATCAACCCCAAGTGGCATTGTGGTGAATTAAGTGGCATTATAGGCAATTAACTCCTTTTTTAAGCTATTAGACGTAAAATCTCGAAATTTAGTGAGCTGATTCCATCCAATGAGTAAAGATCTTTTATAAAATGGATTTTCTGAAAATCGTTTCCTAAGTGACGTTGCGGGGGCTTAAGGGGCGTTATAAATAATTATTTCCATTTTTAAACTATTAGACGTACAGTCTTAAAATTTGGTAAGCGAATTCCTTTCATGGTGTAGAGATCCGCTACAAAATAGTTTTGGGGGAAATTGATCCCCCAGGGTCACTGAAGGGGATTAAGGGGCGTAATTGATAAATATTTCCGCTTTTCAACTAATAGAATCACCCGCTTAAAAATTAGAAGGTATGTTCCGTTCATGGAATAAAGTTCTTTTTACAAAGATTTTTGCGAAAACGGACCCCCAAAGGAGTGGGGTTGCGAGGGATTAAGGCGTGTTATAGAAAAATTCCTGTTTTTGAATTTAACTCATTTACATGAAAGTTGTTGAGCACTTTTCTTTATATATAGTTGAATAGAGTTCCACTAAGAATGGATTTTACGGAAATCAACTCCAGGGGGAAGCGGGGAGAGTTATTGGGGCGTATTGATAGACAAAATTCCCGTTTTTGAACTGCTAAGACTATAATAATAAAATTTGGTTTGCATGCTTCTTTTGTTGAATTGGAATTCGCTAAGAATGCTGTCAACGAAGTATTGGTGATAAAAATTCCGTTTTCGCTCTGTTAGATTTAGACTTGAAATTTATTACGCATGTTTATTTTATGGAGTAGAGATCCACTGAAAGTTGCTTTGGTAGAAATCCACTTGATTATTAGGTTAAGTGAGCGAAAAAAAATCTTTCTGCGTCTATTTTAGATATAAATAGAAATTAGATATTATAATTTATGTTCTTTTTATATCAAGGGGCGAGAGTGTAACAGCTATAAATATATTTTTCAATACAATTGAATTCTTAATGCTAGATATCAATAATTAATATATATCTAAACAGTATACATATATACAACATCGTGAAATACCCAGTGTAGCGGGTGGGTAACGGCTAGTATATATATATATAATTGTGATTAAAATAAGTTTTCTGGATTAAAAAAACTAATTAATTAATGGGTAATTTTGATTTTCTCTAATATTTCTAATTTTGTAACATTTACCAAGCTAATTAAATTTTCATGATTTTGTTATTAGCAGAGATGGGTAAATCCAGAGCAGAATATATGTGAAATCCAACTCTAGTAGTTGTTTTCTTATATTGTTAAAGTTATAGCATTGCAAAATATTCGAATTCTAAAACTCGATTTCGTTTTCTTACTCCACTTCGCAAATACCATCAAGTCTTATTCAGGATAAACTTAAGCTCAATTGTCAAAGTCTCTGGGCTTATTGTGTATGAAATCTGAGGTGTTTTTTTATGTGTACTCTATATTAATAATTATATTTACTGTTAAGCATCTGACAAAGTTAAACATTCTTAAGAAAATTCGAGTAAGTAATATAGAATTATTCGAATAAATATTTTAGAGAACGTATCTTTTTCATACTTTGAGGTTAATTCATGTCGCTGTCATTATAATTTTTTTAATTGTGATGAAAAAAAAGTTTTCTTGACTAAAAAAACTAACTAATTACACGGGGAATTTTAATTTTCTCTAATATTTCTAATTTTGAAACATTTACCAAGCTAATTTCGACGACGTTATTTCACAAAATTGTACGTTACTCATGTTGGCCGAGACGTGGTTAGGTAATGACGAACTGTCTTTCGGTATCTAACTTCGATTGCTGCGTACAATTTCAACGACCGGGTCACAGAGCAGCTGGTGTTTCAATCTATCGCAAACAGAACAACTCACATGTTGCGACTCCTCACATGGACATTATTTAACGTCAAACGAGTAGACTGGGTATTGCTAGTCAAGATATTGGGGACATATGTGCGGCAGAATGCATATTTGAAAATGGACAAACAGTGATTTCGGTGGCCGTATACATTTCTCCGAATCAAACGGTTAAAAAAATTGCAGATTTTCTGCATTTTGTACTTTTACCATATACCAGCGCTTCTAAAACTGTGGGGCGCGAGCGTATTGAAAAGTCGAAAACAAAAGATTATTTTTAAAAAAATTACTAATTTATAGAAATTAAACAAACAAAATACATTCTAACATAATAAAAAGTTTTAAAAAACATTTACACTTATAAATGTATCAGTACTGCAGAATGTATTTTATAACTAATCAGTAGCGCACACAGGAATTTTTCAAGGGGAGGGGGGTCCAGGGTCGAAAGTTCACCATTCTTGTATCATGCTCCTTTTGATTTTGTCGATTTTCGGGAACAAAACACAGTAAAAAACTAATTATTAAATAAATAATTAGCATTAATTAATAAAATTAATCATTATAACAACATATACTTAATTAAATTTTACGTACTATATACTTAGAATTATAATCAATCGGAAAAAAATCAAGGGGTCTGCCCCCCCCCTTGTGTGCGCCACTGTAACTAACTTAACAATACCAAGTTAATAAGTTTCATAATAACCAGTGACCCCACGAGCTTTTCATGTATAAAATACTATGCAAACATTAACACTTATGTTGATAATTTGTACCGTTTATAATTAATTCCTTAACTGCCGATTATAAGTTACACGACCCTCTCCCCCCCTCATTTTGACCGTATGTGGTGTATTGGGGGGGAAGAGAGGGAAAAATAAGAAAATCTTCTGAAATAAGTAAATCCTTCGCAAACACTATCAAGTTCATTTTATTGCATTTTAAAGCCTTCAGAATAATTTTATGGATAGCAGTGTGCAGAGAAAAGATCGTATTTTAAAAAGACGTCTATACTTTCGGAGCTATTTACACACTGGCTGAGTGAGACGTTTATACACGCCGGTGGCACTTAAGAGGTTAAAGTCGTATTATAGCTTTAGCGTCAAAGTATCGTATTATCGAATTCAACACATTGGTATTGTATGGGGGGGGATGAAATTTATGATTGAATATTAGGTCGCGAATATTGAAACTTTGAGCACTGCCATATACCGAAGATAGTTCTGCTCTTTTAAAAACAAACTACCAATCGCTTCCCATGATTTTGAGAGGTGATTTCAACGATAACTTCAATTTGCCAGAAGCTGAGCCACTTATAGCTATTTTCACTGACGAACTAAAGCTCGAAATGAATACAGATCAAAATATTTCGACAACTAACAGTGGTACTGCTATTGACGCTATTTTTCAACGGTTTTCAAATACTTTGAAATCACAAGTATGTGTCATATTTTACTTATCATAAGTCTCTTGTATCCACTCTTCCCCAAATTTAACAATTGATAAAAAATTTCATTTTACTTCTAAATAAAACTTTCATTAAAGATGTAGTTATTCGATAGAAAATTATTTCTAATCATACTCGATTCAAAACTCACTCTATTCAATCACACTCAAAATCATGGGATAGTTTGTTTTTAAAAGGGCAGAACCATCTTCGGTATATTGTAAAAAACAAAATGCAGGAAATCTTTAATTTTTTTAATCGTTTAATTCGGAGAAATATATATGGCCACTGCAATCCCTGTTTGTTCGTTTTCAAGTCTATTGTATCCACTCTTCCCCAAATCGAACAAGAATAAACATTTTTGATAAAAAAAATTGCATTACTCCTTGTGTTAAATAAATACAATTTTTAGTAAAGATATTCAATAGAAAATTACTTCTAATCATACTTGATTCATTTTTTTCAGGATTTAAGTTGCTATTGTGTATTTACCACAATAACATGTCAGATGCTACACATCATATACAACTTCTCTAAGGCTAATTTCTTTTTTTTTTTTTCTTTTAAAAGCACATTATGCATTCCGATACAGTATTTATCAAAAAATGGAGATCCATTCAGTATTTCAAATACAAATTTTTTTATTATTCTTGTACACAAATTCTAAATGTCTTACTAGTATGTTCATTATAATCAAGTTCTTAATATTCATGGAATTATGTTACATGCATTTTTGATTACTAATTTTCAATTTTAGAATTTTGCTAATTCTTAAAACATATACTGTTGAATAAGTTAAGTTTCTTTGTTTTTGCATTGCATTGTTTTAAAATATTAGTAATTACCTGCAATGGAATTAAATATAATTCTCAGTAAGAGCATACTTTTTCTATATACAATAAACATTACCCATTCACTCAGGGTATTTTGTGATGCTAACTGCATAATCTTTTAAAGTTATTGAAATCCAAGCGCTAGAATTAAACTTTTCATTGTTTCCAAAATATTCTTATAGCCCTCTCATTTTCATTTTAATATCTAAAATGGAAGTATTTCTTTTATACAACCAAAAATATCTTTCCCTTTTGGGAGTCTATTTCAGTTACATCTACTTCTAGTGGATCTCTACGCAAGAAAAGAAGCATGTTTGCCAAAAGTCTGGGTGTCAAGAGATATCTTGGTGAGATAATGAGGCATTTTTATTTTGTCACAGAAAAATTCATTTTGTACGAAAAAACAGTCCAATGAGGAAAAATAAACGCTCAAATGTACCTTTATTTTAATGTTTCCCTTACGAAAGAATTTTTTCAATGCAAATAAATTTATTTTAAATATATTTATTTATTGAGTATCCTGTCAAAAGCGTAACATTTAGTTACGACTTATACCAATCTGAAATAAGAAAATTCAATTATATTATTAAGGGGACATAACGTAAATTAGACCCTTACTTCATAGCACCCCTTACATTCCTCAAAAAGTTGGAAGGGGAAGGCTCGACTACTCCCAGTTTTCTCCCTCAAAATTCGGGTGGAAACTGGCCAAATCCCAATGTCACATGTATCGCGCTCAAAGATACAGCTAATGACAGACGTCACTTAGCCCTTTTTCATGGCCTTCGCCAATCAGGTAGCAAAAGAAACAAGGTGAATCCTCTTGTAAAGTAAACCGCATATTTCGTCTTAGAGATTCAATAGAAAGACCAGATATTTTACTTCATATTTTAGCCCGATTGAAAGCCTCATCAGTAGATTCCTATAGTTCAGGGATGGCGAACCAGTGGCACGCGTGCCACTGATGGAACGTGACAATATGTTTGGCACGTCAGCGATCAAAATGGTTTGCATTTTATTTTTCAAAATTTCAAAGTTCACTATACAGTATTACGAACACACGAGAGAGATCGGGGTTTGTGATCACTTGCTTGTGATGTAAAGTTTATCTACGAATAGCTCAGTGAATTTCATTGACACAACTGTATTTTAAAATTTACCCGAGTTATATTTACGATTTTTAACATGGCTAGTTCAGCAAAAGAACACAAAGTGCAAGTTAGTTAGTGTAACACAGAATTTCAAATTTTTGGTAGACCGAGAAACATGGTATATTAGTAAAGGAGACAATGCGATGTGTTCTGGAATAGTGGTATGCAGAACATCGTTTGTGAAACGCTATTTTGAAACAAATAACAAACCTTCTTGTCAAAAAAAGTAAACCGCAGCAAAATAATTAATTGCTAAGAAACCATTTGGCAGATGACTGAAATTCAGCATGCATTCTACAAAAAGTAATATCTTGCAATTCTAGTATAAGTTATTTGTCATCCTATCTGCAACTACAGAAGTCACACTAATTTACTTTAATTTTAATTGTACGAATAACAAACATTTATAACTATACAGCGCAAAAAGTATTTTTTCGTAGTAAATAGTTTTGCGTTTTATTATTTTCCCAATAATCACGTCAAAATTATTTGACGGCACGTCTACAACATTAGACACTTCTTTGGAAAAAATGGCATGTTGATCCATAAAGGTCCGCCATCCACCCTGCTATCTACCAATACTATCCGAGCACAATAATGCCCAACAAGATCCTCCGTCTACAAAAAGTTTTCGGTAGCATTCACTTCACAATAACTATTATACCTTAACTGTCAAAATTGCTGCATCTATTTCTGTTAGCATTGTAAAAATTTACTTCATAAAAATTTCATGTCACGTGTACAGCATCACCCCTTGTGCTCCAACATGTATGCTGTAGGATGGCCATCCCTGCTGTACTCAGATCTAAGCTTGTTTGCTATTTTGTTTAGGATAGGGTTTGTCATTCAAGTTCAAATTATTTTAAGATTATAAATTAAGATATATAAAAACAATCATTCTTTTTAAAGCAAAGTTTAAATGTGAAAATCATCACTAGATATTTGTTTACAAAAACTAACAGTAAAAACTTAATATTCACTATAATATTTTATGTTAGCTTTATTGCTTACTTTTGAAAATGTTATATACATCCACATTTTAACTTATTTTAATTATAAGAATAGCAGAGATTGAAATTTTTTTTTCATAGATCATTTTATATTTATTAATGAAATCCAACTAGTTAATTATGTCAATCCACATAAATAAGAAATCATCAACTTTATTCACTCTAGAAAGTTGATTACTTAACACTATACTTTGAAGCCACACAAGGGCTGACTGATAGTCCTCTTTATTATAAACCATGTTAAAGTATTGAAAAAGACCCCAAGCTAGCACCGGTCTCTCTAAACTCCAGCATGAGGATTTAAGAGCCTCAACACAATATGCTTCAGCTCCTCTATACTGAAAATCTTTGGAAACTACTAGACCAGGGGTGTCTAACCCGCCTTGAAAAATTTTGGGGCCTGCAAGATTCTTTGCTTAAAGAGGTTTTTCTTGTAAAAAATAAATCCCATAAATGTTATTTTATCATGTTGCTTCTTTGTTACCGCGAATCTTTTTTTCTAAATTGAAATTTATCAAACATAATCATGCTCCAACTTAACGTACGAAAATCTGGAACACCAATTATGATACACAAATACACATGCATTGAGGTCGACTTGCAAAAACTAAGTGAAAGAGTTGAGAAACAGATATCTCACTAATTAAATAAATTAATCATTTGATCAATGCATTATTATACTATCTATGTTTGAATACATAAAAAACAATAATATGTGTTTTAAATTTTCACTCCAAAAGATGTTTGTGTAATGGATCCAAAAATCTAATATAAAGATATATATTTTTATATGCGGCCTGCAGAATTGTAAAGTTCTTCCGAAGTGGCCAGCGAGGTCGTTTGGGTTTGCCACCCCTGTACTAGACAAAAGAAATGGACTTAAAGAGTTAAATGAAATTGAAAAGGAGAAGGAAAAATGTGTAAGTTAATAAAACCACAGAATTGATAATGCACCTTAGAATTCATAAGCAAAAGTGATCAGTATAATTCAATTTATATAATCTTTTCCTAAAGTGGAAGGGAATACAAATGTAACAAGCTTCAATTTAAATCTAAAATGGCATAAAAAAGTTGGGAAGAAAAAACTTTCATAAAAACACAATTTTAAACAGAGCTTAGTGAAAGATATTTAAATAGATTTTCCTTCAGAAAATTCTAAAACTAGAAACATTTAAATCATACCACAATGACTGATTAACATAATTAAGCTACAATAAAAATGTTTGCTGTAATTTCAAAAGATAAGCTCTCTCGCAGAACCTTCCTAGAGCGTACATCTATAACAAATTGTCAGTTTTTAAAAAATATTTTAAATTTGTTTGTAAAGTTTATTGACCTTATGTGTAGTTAACTGCCATTTAAAACCTCCTCATTGTTAAAATGTCATTACTGTATTTAATGCACATTAAGACTCCAGATTAAATATTTTTAAAACAATGTTATTAAAAAAAAAACCGAGTAAGAAAGGACAACAGGTATACAAAGATACACTACTCTTAGTTATAAATAGGCAAGAATGTGAATTTTATTTGCAAATGTGCACAGTAAATGTCAATTTGAAATGTTCATTGTTACCAGAAGAATAACAAAAATACAGGTCCCTTCCCTTTTCAAAATTTAAGAATAAAATGTGCACAAAGTCAATTTCTGTTAATCAGCATCCATGAAATCATTAGTACATTTATAATTATAATGTGGAGATGGATATCAAAAGGAATAAATTAAATCATTGCTCGAGTTTTGATAT
The DNA here is from genome assembly GCA_019973935.1 of Trichonephila clavipes. Classification (NCBI taxonomy): domain Eukaryota; kingdom Metazoa; phylum Arthropoda; class Arachnida; order Araneae; family Nephilidae; genus Trichonephila; species Trichonephila clavipes. The sequence continues at coordinate 28,299 of BMAU01018408.1, forward strand.
CACAAATTGAAAGAAACAAAATGCTTGTAGTTATTACTGCCTAACCTTAACATAAATCAAGTGAAGTATTGTCTTGAACCTGGATTAAAGTGTGAAAAAGCAAATTTGACTTCATCTTAGCTAATGATAATCTGCATAGACCTAATTGAGTGGGTTGAAAGTGAAACGAATTTCACTTCTGATTAAAATAAAATGCATTAAATAAAGTGAATTTTAATAAAGGAATTTGAAGTAATAACTATTCTAATAAGCAATACATATTTTTATTACATAATGCTCAAGAAAATTTTAAAATTATAAACATTTCAAACAGAAATATAAATTAACATTTTTTCAAAAAATCAAAAAGTTTAAATCTGAGCTAAAGTCACAAAGAAAAATACGCAGTTCTTTTTACTCTTGCTAACAAAAGAAACACTAATGTGCACAATTATAAATTTTATTTGAAAAAAAATTACAACACTACATAATTTTAGCTTGTCAAATACAATTTGCCATGTAGATACTAAAATAATAGTCCAAGAATACAGAAATTTGAAATCCACAATTTATGATGGAATATATAATACATAAATATGAGTATAGTCATTCCAACAAGATTTATGACAAATGATTTCACACAGGGATAAAAAAATGAAATTGCATAAATGATAAGAAACAATTGAACAAATACACTTAGAGCACATTTAACTATTAAACTAACATTCACATTCCAATATGTTGGCTTAATTTATATATACAATGAAAATTTACAAATGAAAAAGAAAAATTTACAGTCATACATTCAAGAAATCATTTAGAAACCTCTCTCTCAAGCTGGCCATTTTTCGACATCTTCAGTGGTGGAATCAGGGCAACATTAAAGAATATGCTATAATGAAAAACATATGAATAAACATTGATTTCATTTCAACAGAAAAATACAACCAGAACATTGACCTAGTCATGCAGAAGAGGTCTGGGAAAACAAGACACTATTAAAATGAAAAAAAAACAACAACAACAAACACTTAATTTTTATCAACATATCTTTTGTATGACACCCATTTAATTTCAAAAATGAAACTAAGGTACACAACATTTTATCAGTCTTCATTCTCCATACTTAAGAAACATTAATAGCATTAATTTGAAAATAATGTGTATATATATATATATATATATAGTAGCTAGTAATATATTTAATAAATATTCAGTTGTATAGGTTTGAGAAATGAAACAAAATACTGAAGTCAAGAAAGAGGGATACGATGAATTGTTTTTACTAACTGGAAAGATTCGAGAGATAAGCGCACTACAGTTTTCATTATGCATATATGAATTTAAACCATCCTAGTTTCAATGATCAATATTAGATAAATTAAAACATGAATGTTTAAAATCTAATAGGATAATTATAAAAAACTAATTATATGAATCATTTCATAGCTATATTTAATTTCATGCACTTTCAGTGTATTAAAACTCCATAACCATTTGAAATGTTAATGATTCAGTAAAACAAAAAAAGTTTGTGTATTTTTATACAGACAGCCAAATTTAACCATATTCTTAAAACTGAAGTTCAAATATGATTGTATTTGTACCCAATAAAAGAATACTTAAAATTCATTAACAGAATAATCAATGTTCTAAACTAATTATTCTTACAAAATAGAGCATACAACTGCAGTTCACAAGTAATTGTCATAATTTGTTACTTTTTTGTACTAGATCTTATTAACTAATTTCAGTTGCATTTTTAACTTCAAAATACATTCCAGTAATTGCAGTAGTAGAAAACAGGACAGATACAACCTGTACATAACAAGTAATACAATCGTGTTAAATTTCTCAGTTCAACTTATTACTTTAACACGTGACAAATTTTGACACAAGTTGCCAAAAATGATGCCAACATGGTAGTATTTGTAATTTTTTAAATAATTAGTTTTAATCAATTTGTATTAATCATTATTATATTATTGTATTGTCATCCAAAATAAACCTGTATATAAAATTTCAGCTCAAGTGAGCACTTTAGAATGTATTTTATTAACGATTGAAAATTCCACAAGATAGAGATTGTGAGCTAATAGTAATTGAAAATTAAAACAATTTTGTTAAGCAATATTTCTATTCTTTCCTTCTTAAAGGAAGATTTTAATTCTATTTCATCTATTGATTAAAAAATTAATTTTAGTTTAGTTTAGAGGAACATTAGATAAATATTGCAATTTTAATTAAATAATTGACAATATAAAAAATTCCACTACTCATATCAAACAAATGTGTCAATTTATGCTGTAAAGCAAGAGAACTATATCAGTAGTTAAAAAAAGGAAATACTGCTTTATGGTATAAACTTACTCGTGAGAATATTTCACTCTGATTGTCTGCAGATGCTTCGTAGGTGTAACAGAAATATTGTTATTTAAATGTACAATAAGTTCTAGCAATTCACTCTCCTTATATTCAGTATAGTATTCAAGAGTAGGAGTCTAAAATCAAATTAATATCAAGTATAAATATAAATTTAACACAGATGTTTAAAAATATGTATCTAAAGATTATACAATCACAAACAAACCCATTTCATATCCTTCATTTTTAAGGCAAGTAGTAAAGCAGCTGCTGCTATTTTTGAATCCAAAACTTCAATTAATTCGTAATCCATAAGGGCAGTTTCCAAAATAAATCGAGCCAATGTCAGCATCTCCATTGAGATTCGAGCACACTGCAAATTTAAAATTATTTATTAACTGTATACATGAAGTACAAGATTTAGTGGATATGATACATAGTCTTGCATTTACCCTGGCATATCTTCGTAGAAAGCGATACGACAGAGGAATTCCAAGATTAAAATTAAGAGTCTTAAGTAGCTTTATTTCAGTTTCTAGAAATTCAGAACGGGTATAACTGTCATCACAAATATATAGGAAGTCATCTACAAGAGGTGGCATCCTTTCCTATAAGAAATAACAAAACATTCAATTCATATGCAAACATACAGGAAAATGGAGATTTGTGTTAATTTTATCTTCATAAAATGAAAAACTTAACAAAAACCAAACAAATATATCTTAAAAATAAAATTATTATAATAGTACTTTTTATAAAGAGACAATTATTTTAGGAACAGCTTTGCCAATTTCAATCAAGACCTAAATGTATTTTCCTCTTAACCCCCATAAGTGTCGCATTAACCATTGCATTAACTGAAGGCATATATATATATACACACACACACACCTTTACAAAGCACGAATCTTTCCATTACGCTGTTCTTTGAATAAAACATTTTGCAGGATGAAAACAAATGACAATCACAGGACATAATTTGTATAATTACATGAAAAACCTTAGTTTCAAGCACTTAATTATATACTTTCTAAAAACTACGTAACTTATAACAGTCTATATTAATTTTTACACATCTGTACTAGTCAATGTCAAACCTTGGAAAAATTCTCATGCAATGTTCAACAAGAAAAGATGTTAACAGTATTTCCCATCTGATAACATTTGCTTGGGCATCACTCTTAGAAAAAATATTTAATTTTGAGCAAATGCAACTTGATTTATCATTTGAGAGGAGCTCCGGAGTTTTCATATGATGGACAATATATTAGTTACCATGGAAAATGCATGTCAGGACAACATTCATCATAAAATACATAACCACTCACTCCCCTTTTGGGATGCTTCAGTGCAAAACAGTTCAGTTATTTTAGGAAGTTCTTTAAATTTTATTATACTTATATAACTATTATAAAAAAATTCATTTTGTAAAATAATCTTTCAAGTATATAATAAAGGGTGTTTTTTAGAGGTATAGAACTTTAAATTGCAATAAAACAACGATGTATTATTTGATTGACATGAATTTCTTTTTATTCGAAAGATAATCTTGTGGTATTACATTTTAAATATGATTTCTGGCATAGGACTGCCACAGCTGGCTCGGATGTAGTCCAATCTGGACGTCCAATTTTCGATGACTTTTTCCAACATTTGTGGCCGTATATCGGCAATAACACGGCGAATGTTGTCTTCCAAATGGTCAAGCGTTTGTGGCTTATCCGCATAGACCAATGACTTTACATAGCCCCGCAGAAAATAGTCTAGTGGTGTTAAATCACAAGATCTTGGAGGCCAATTCACAGGTCCAAAACGTGAAATTAGGCGGTCACCCAACGTGTCTTTCAATAAATCGATTGTGGCACGAGCTGTGTGACATGTTGCGCCGTCTTGTTGGAACCACAGCTCCTGGACATGATTGTTCAATTCAGGAATGAAAAAGTTAGTAATTATGGCTCTATACCGATCACCATTGACTGTAACGTTGTGGCCTTCATCGTTTTTGAAGAAGGATTCCACCAGCCCATAAAGCGCACCAAACAGTCAGTTTTTCTGGATGTAACAGTGTTTCGACATACACTTGTGGATTAGCTTCACTCCAAATGCAGCAGTTTTGTTTGTTGACGTAGCCATTCAACCAGAAGTGCGCTTCATCGCTAAACAAAATTCGCTTATGAAAATCTGGAACGGCAATCTCGTTTTGGGCCCATTCGACGAATCTACGCCTTGCTTGATCATATTTAAAATGTAATGCCACAAGATCATCTTTCGAATAAAAAAAATTCATGTCAATCGAATAATACATCGTTGTTTTATTGCAATTTAAAGTTCTATACCTCTAAGAAAAAACACCCTTTACATAGCATTAAGTTTTTATGGATAGCATTAAAACTTTAAAAAAGTAATACTACCAACCATAAGCTATGTTTTGTATTCAGAATAATTTTACTAATCAATAATTCAACATTCTGAAAATCATGCACATTAACAAATGCCTTTATTCAATTTTATGCGAGTTCATCCCGTTAACTGCAGTGAGAAAAGTTATGAGATTTGATCCCTTCTGCCACCATTTTTCACACAAGCATACATACGTTATGCAGGGTATCGGTCGAAAATACTGTCATTGTATTGCATTCCAAAGCAAGTTTTCCTTCTAGCATAGCAAAAAAGGATTGTACTTTGGAAAGGCAGATGATGGAAACCTGAGATCGATTGAAACCACACCTACCAACACCATCCAGCAAACTTGCCAACCACAAGAACTGATAGTAAACTGGCAGTTTTTACAAGAGTGCTCTGAATTCATATGTAAAACTTGTCCAAATGCAAAAATATACTTTACATGGAATTCAAATAGCCTTTTCATTTTCAATAGTCTTCCTTCTTTAAAAAAAGAAATTAAAAAGCCAGTACATCAATTCACCCTCCCCTAGACTTTATGAAGAAGACAAGTTTTTCTTCACTTGCCTATTTTAAGAATACTTGTTTGCAAGTAACAGTATACAGAAACAAAAGGCATATATAGACTGTTACAGAGGTTAATACTATTGAAATTTTTCAATAGTATTAACCTCTATAGTCAACAATGTTTATATTCACCAATTTTACTTTACAAAAAGAAAGTTATGCAAATATTAAATTTAGAATCATTTTCATACTGATTGTTGCTTAACCCCTTCCTTCTCTCTCTCATCAAAAATCACAAAGTGAAATTTCCCCCTCTATTTCTCAGGCTGAAGAGTTCAAAAGTTGCCTCAAGATTAAAACTATATTTCTTATGCACTAAATCGTGTTTATTTCTTAATCTATGCACCAAATAGCCATTACAGAACATTAGTAACATGTTAACAATAAACTATTTCTATAGTTTATTTTAAACTAGACATCAGTATAATCAAACATATATTAGTGACATGTTTTTGTAACCTTAGCTTAATTACGTAGTTCCACTCTTCGTTAATACACATGGGTCGAGTTCTGTGATAAAACATTTTTTAATATTGTACATACATTATGGGGTTATGAGTCAGGAAGTGAATCAGGTTTTACTTTTAATATCAAAGGATTTGAGAGCGATTCTGAAATAGCTGATTGTTTCAAAAGTTCAGTTAGTGAATCTGAGAGAAGTGAAGGATTTCCACTGTTGCCTTGACAAAAATGGACTAAAATTATTTCAGTAGATCATGTACCCCTACGTTTCAAATTTCTAGGAACACCAAAAGTAAATATAAATTTGATCCACATTCTGGTGTTTTACAATATTTTGAGTAATTTATTTTAAAAATTTAGTTGAACTCATAGTTTCATAAACAAATGGATATGACGAATGTTGTCAACATTCTCCGGGATTCCCCCTATTAAAAAAAAGAAAACCTTGGATATTTGTCACAAAGGAAGAAATTATGAAATTTCTGAGAATTATTTTACAAGATACTAGCGGTCTCGACAGACATTGTCCTGTACACACGTCTTAAATCCGAAAATTACAAACTTTTTTGAATAAGTTGTAACAATCTGGACCGTTTTGATGAAATTTTTTTATAAAGAAAGTTATTACAACACCTGACATCAAATGTACAGTTACCACAATTCGACCTATTGATTGCGTGTGAGTATGTATTTACTATGAACTAAGTTGAATATAGAAGCTTACAACTTGTTTTGATTAAAGGGTAAAAAAGATAATACTCAAGTATTTTTTCAATGCACAAAAAATAAATTTATCGTAACGCCGTTGAATTTAATGTTTTTGATTAATCCTTGAAGGGTATAAATAAACAAATGTGATAATTCGCCAAACCTCGGACATGTAACATAATTGGCCATGCGAAAAGCAAGGGTTTTCTAAATCAAAGCCACAAATTGTCATTGTTTGATCTGGTGACTTATTAATGGTTATAGCAAATGCCAAGCGAATTGGAAATTGCAAACATTTGAATGGGTAGGCAAGTCAGAAAGAACCATTGGAATCTGTGGTAGAAATATAACTTCAACTTTAATTTGAAGTTGACCGCTCAAAATAGTGGCCTCAAGAATATTGCCCATGATTTTTTTTTTGAACAATCGCGCACCCTCACATAATTTTGGCGCATTTTTAATTGTAATATCGGACCAAATTGTGAATTTAAATCACTCTCGAATCCACACAAAAAATATCATCCAAATCGGTCCAGCCATTTAGGAATAGTTCAGTCCCATACACATGCACAGAAGAATTATATATATAAAGATTATGCCGATCATGGCGAAATGAATAACCTTTCCGATTCTGTAATTATTTTTTGTCTGATTTTGATAGAAAAATTAGATTGCAATTTTAAAAACGGCAAAAATATCAGAAAATTATCCCCCCTTTTTTCTTGCTGTGCATTAGTAGAATAAACAGCACACATGGGTAAAACAACTATGCGTTTCAAGGTTTTTAATTAATATCTTTTAACTAATTGCGATATTGGACCAAATTGTGAATCTAAACCATTCTCGAATCCACTTGAACCCACAAAAAAAATTTCATCTAAATCAGCCCAGCCGTTTAGGAGTTTAGTGGCATACACACACAGAAGATTTTTATATATAAAGATAGTAAAAAACCAGACACAAAAGTGTACTGGAGCAAAAAACCATTTAATTTTGACACCTTTTTTCAAATCATAATGCCTTGTAATAGTTTTAATACACAATTATTTGCATTTTGTAGAAAATGAACCATTCAATTGTAACACACATCCACCTGAATGCACTGCTTCGAAGAGCTGTAACTCTAGGATGTGATATCATAATCGATGAAACTCATGCTCTACAAAGGTCATTCAGGATGGCGACATAATATGCCTTAAGGAGATCTTGCCTTGGAGTAAAATCTTATTTATTATGTGAATCAAGTTCAGGATATATATGGTCACAGAAAAAGGTACAGTTTTTGATCAGGAATAAGAAAATCTGCTCCAATCCATTCAAATCAATGTTACTCATCAAACCACTGCTAAGACAAGGATATTGTCTGTTAACATACATCTTTTATACTTCACTAGCACCATTCCGTTTCTTATCAGATGCTTCCAAATGATAAATGACAACTAACAAGAGAATGAAAAGTTTGTTCTAAAAGAGATTAAAACAATAAGATGCAGGGAGGAAACTCTGTACTACAGTACAGATTGTGATGTTGTCTTTTGCATCCCATGCTTTGAAATGTATCATGCAAGAAAAATTTACTAATGTGTATTTATCTTATGCATAAGTAATAAACTTATTCGTTAATGTTTAAACACATGTTTAATTTTTCTCTTTGCAAAAACCAACATTCAGACACAACAACCCTAAATGTTCGCTTTTCTTAAATTTTTTTTATTTTAGGTTAAAAATTAACCCAAAATTTAAAAATGAATACATATATTGTTCATACAACTTAAGTTTTATGCTATTTTATTGAATTTAAAAAATAGGTAATTTTATGAAAGATTTCTTCAAAATTATGCAATTATTAAGGAGTTAACACCATACAAGTTTTCTACATTCATTAAATCTTTATTGTTGCCATTTTCAGGCAAAAAAATAAAATTACAATTTTTTTTAATATAAATTCTTTATATATACAAAGGTAATTTCTTCATATTGAGTTTCTTAAGGCAAGTAGCATAAACAAAATAAAAGATAATTTACATCTGTGTATCTTTCTGTTATCTAGAAATTTTAAAGCCTTTCAAATTAAAGGTTTCAAATCTCCAACTTACACAGCATTAAGAAAATTAAAGCCTATTTTTAAGCCCTTTGTGATTTTAAAATTGCTCTCAAGTATAAAGTTCAAATTTTGAAATCCTAACATGAAACAATAAGGTGTTACTGATGTAAATAAAACATGAAAGTAAAACTTGAGTTGTACAAAAAGATGAAAAGGACAAAAAAGAAATGAAACAAAAATTACTCATTAAGCATGTCGATTTCTTCCTTCTTTCTAACCTCAATTTAGATTTAAAAAGAACAAAATAAAAGTCTTGTCCATTGTTTCATCACAGCAAAACCTATTGAAAGCACATAATTTTTTTTCTCTCCTTTCCAATGGTAGCCTAAGTTCAGAGTAAAATAAGAACAAAAAAAATGATCTCTACAAAATAGTTTCTTTCCATCTGATAAAAATTCTAGCTTTTTATATAAAGAAATGATATGGATGTTAAACATTGCTTCTCCAAATGGAAAGAAAAATTCTTTTTCAATCATTTGCATTATAATAGGATTACCAGAAATTAGGTTGTCATTTTGATGTCAAATAATTTCTACATCACCAAAATAAGATCCAACCTAAAAAGGCACATTATAAAGGAGCATGCTCAAGCACTTTAGTGTTTTGTTATGTTTAGTTTAAGAAATCATTTCCATTCATCTGTATTCACTTGAAAAATTTAAAAACAGATACATATACCAAATATCAATATTCAATTTATTGATCTAAATAACGACTATTTTTCAATATTCTCAGTCATCTTAAAGTTAAATCATCCCTATTGTTTCTGAATGTGTGAAAGTGTTGCCTATTCAACATTTGTAAAGCATTTTATGTAAAAAAAATTAAAAATTCAATAAATCTAAATTTAAAACCCCTTATGTTATCCATAATATTAGAAACTATACAAGTTTCATGAGAATATTTACTAAGAAAGGTTTCTATTTAAATGCGGAATGTGACTAATTTAAATTTCACATAAATTGAAATTATATTTTTTTAAAAAATCATAAATAAATACAACAACTGCAAATTAAGAAAACAAAAAAAAATATCTTGCATTAGAAATCATGTATTTTAAAATTTTGAAAAATATTTCATATATTCAAAGATTTGATACTCACATCAAATTTGGCAGCCACAAAAACTGCTGTTGCTCCAATTAATTGTAGTTTTGATTTAGCAACAAAATTATGCATAAGATAAATGTCAACTAACTTAACTGCTAAATAAAGAGTTTCATGATTTAATTCAAAACTTTCCTGCACTTCAACCATCCAGTCAACTAAGATGGCTCGCATTGACTTCGTCATTTCCTTTTGTTTATCCAAATACTTTTTCACAATGAATACTTTCTGTAAAATTTAAATAGTAAATACCATTAGTAAATACCATAACTTAACATGACAAAACACACACATTTACCTATTACTTAAAAATTATTATTCTAATTTGCTATTTAACAATGTGTAATGTCTAAATTTAAAGAATTTAAGGTATGTGACTACCCAAAATTCACAGATTGTGAAAATTTGGTATTTTTATTTTATAGATTTAAGATTCTAAAAACACTATTTTTGTTTCTACGATATTTAGAAGCAATGATAATATTTATGCATTTTATTACCTTTGTGAGAAAATACATTAACTTTTTTAAACATTGAGTTTTTGCATAAATGTTGACATATTAAAACACTTTTAAAGGTATTGCAAATCTTACAGTTCAAAACAGATTAAGATGTTATTTTTGTACTATATAAATATTATTTAAATACGTGTGTTAGAATTTTTGTAAAATATTTGCCATAACCGCAATTTTTCACTAAAATTTCTCTTATAATGTCAATTGCTATATAATTTACAAAACTCTCAAGAAAACTACAAAAAGGTATTATGAAGCTAAAGAGGGCTTTATAAATATGAGTTTAAAAAATATAGGATTAGTAGGAAATTTTTCATAATGTATTAAATTCTTTATATGCATTTTCTGAGAAACTGTTTTTCAATTATTTGCTTCACAGTAGTTTGCTACAGGATTTCTTTTTAAGATATTAAATTGAAATTTTCTGAACATTGTTTTTATTTCGTTTCATCTGTGTTTTAAACAAATATATAATCTATGTGTTTATATTTATGTATTTTATTCCACTTTGAGAGAAAATAACATTAATTTTTTTGTAAAATTTTATTTTGCATAAACATTGGCATATTTTAAAAACCTCATAGTTCATAACACAGATAATTATGTTAGTTATCTACTGAATAAATGTTATTAGAACATTTATTAGGATTTTCAATACAAGGTTTGCAGTAACCGCAATTTTTCACTAAAATTCCACTCAAAATTACCAATATTTCCAAAATTATTTTTAATTTTGTAGAAACTCTATTTGAATTCTTAGTTTAGAGTCCCATTTCAAATGTTTATTTAGTTGAAAATTTATATATTAAAAAAGTGCTCTGAAGGTAGTCACATGCCTCACAATTATCTTTATTTTGAACAGTTGATGACTACCATTTTCTTAATACCAATAAATTTTTATATAATCAAACTGCTAGTGTTCAAGGGGCGCTTGAGAGAAAACTACTGGGAATATTCCAGTAAAATTTGGTATCTATACGTTTCAGAACACATGCAAATCAAATATGCAAAAAAAAAAAAAAAATGCCATTTTCGCCCAATAGATGGTGTTGTGCTGTGTTTCAATGCTTATCGACAGCATGTGCAAATTTTAAGCCCATCAAACAATATAAAAACACGACCACACTGAGTAATTATCAACGATGACTCTGAACAAGAAGGAACATGCATTGTTAGTGAAGATATTCTTTCAGAACGGTAGCAATTATTCAACAATTATGTGGAATGACTAGTGATTTTTCTTATGTTCTCTTTGAAAACTCAACTCCAAGTGGTCTTAAACGCTGTAGTGTTACAGGGACTAGCTACAGTGTGAACGATTCCAGCATAGCAAGAGAGACATTGTTTAGAAACCATGGTTATGCTAAACCTGTTAAAAAGTTGCTACATGATACCTTTGGTGCGTACCGAGTCATAAGCAGAGGTTTTGAAAACACTTGGCCCCATGTTCCCCAGACCTTAATCTTTGTGAACATCTAAAAGATATGGTTTATAGAGAACGACATGCTTCTGTTGCTGAATTGATTAAGCATAAGGAGCATTATTTAGATAATTTAGCATAAGGAGACATGTGAAGTGTGTTACAACAGAGATTTTAAATGTAACGTTGGTCCATGCTGTTTTACTTTTTCAGCAAGTGGTTTGCATCTGCTAGTTTACATATTGGGCACATCATGTGATACTTTCATTGCATAAATAATGGTTTAATTGTTTCTCAAAGCGCCTTTATGGATTGTGTAATTAGTGATCTTAATTTACCTTAATTTTTGGTTACATGATACTTTAAAAATTTAATAACTGAAGCAAATTGTATGGAATTTTGATAAACTGTAAGATGTTCTCTATTGTTTATATACCTCTTAGAATGTCGTTATGCTCTGTATCGGTTTTGGAAGTTGTATATGCCACTGATGGGTGTTGAAATACGGTACAGCAGCATCTATCAGGTGAAAATGGCATTTTCTTTCTTGCACATTTGTTCTGAAATGTGTAGATACCAAATTTCACTGAAATATTCCCAGTAGTTTTCTCTCAAGCACCCCTTGAACACTTGCAGTTTAATTATGGCCACCCTGTACTTGTCAGCAATAAGAACAAGTTTAAGAAAAACAATTCTGACCTCTCTTTCTCTGTAATATTTAAAAATGTGAAATGCATAATCAGGTACACTGTTAGGATCTTCTTTACAAGTAGCGTCAAAATCTTCAACTCCTTCAGGAAAAGTAGGAACAGCTTGATTTTTATCTATATCTTCTATTTCTTCCTTTATAATACTGATATCCATAACACTGAAACAAAATAAGAAATACAAATTTACATAACAGAAATATTAAATATTTGACTTCTTTATAATTCATTTATACACATGTACAGCAACAACTCCCCTTAAAAATAAGATACCTAAATAGATTCAGTTTGTAATAAACATTTCATCAAAAAAAAAAAAAAAAAAAAAAAAAGCCACAGCATTTAGAACTCTACATTTAATACCACCAGTAATCTTCCTAATGAAATGCAAAAAAATAGTTAAACCTTTCCAAGATTAATGGTTCATATAAAAAGAATGAGAATTTCACAGTTACTCTTTCTTCACCTAATTTATAACGAATAGCAAAATCCAGGTTAATTCACACTTAATGGAGCATCTTTTAAAGATTTTCATTTTGACATGAGGAATATGAATCATTTACTTTATTGGCTACTTGACATTTAGTAAATCATAGTTTTTCTAAATACTCTTTGATAAAGTTTTACATAAAATCTTATTTTTGATTTTTAGTTTTAAATCTAACATATACTATGTATAACACTTGTACATTTAGAAAAAAAATAACATTAAAATACAACAAGTTAAAATTAACACATGAAAATCCTTTCCAATAAAAAAACATGTCAACTCTGCATGTACAGATTCACAGAATTTTAAATACATATAGGACACTTATTATAGTTGTAAATGGTGGTTTATGTTTGGTTATTCTACAATACTCTTAGGATATACACTTTATCATGTATCAGCTGAAATATCCAGCCTTGAACAGAAACTGAATACTTTTTAAATAAAACTGTATTGAAATTATAATATCAGTTCTAGATGTTAATATTAAGAGAGTTAAAATAAAATGTTGCATTTATAAAATAACTTCTTAAAAATACATACACAGCAAAAAGTAACAAGATAAAAATAGTTATTCAAAATGCAAATATTCTTAAATACAAAAATCTACTAACACAATTAAAGCAAATTATTCTAAGATATATAAAATGTAGATCAAACAAAAGCAATGCACATATAATGCATAATCGATTAAAACATTCAAAACTTCAGATTAAGCTCTTCAAAAGCCTAAACAATTTGAACTATCATAAAGCATACATGTTAAGCTTTCTGAAGGAAATGTTTTTTTTTGGAAAAGTTTGCCTACTTCCCAGCCAATTTGAAGAGCAAGAAAAATTCACTGAAACATTAAAATAAATATTAAACTAAAGTATATTAATAGTGTGAAATTCTTGCAACAAAGGAGGTAGCGTCTAAGTTTTTTTTTTTTAATTACTGGTCACATACAAATTATCAACTGATAAACAGAAAAGAAAGCTCAATATTGATTTTCACACATACCTTAACCTAATAATTTTGAAGTAATCTACCATATGACTGGTTATCTAAAAAATATGCTAATGAATGCCATTAGGTATACTAAAAAGAAATCATTCATAAAAAGAAATTGCTTGTTTTTTTCTTATAAAATTTTTTCTTGGACTATGTAAAGTGATTACTTTCAAGTTTTAGATTTTTTCCTATTTAGCATTTAATTTATTTCCATTTTCCAATAGTTATGTTTTGAGATCCATCACAGAAATTTGGAGAGAAATGGAAAAAGACTCTACAATGAAATCAACACTTCTTTGAAATTGGAACAAAAAAGCCGAATAAAAGAATTTCTTCTCCTAATCTGCAATTAATGTTCCAAGCAAATGCTTCTTTTATACCTTCTATTTTCATTTGCTTCTAGACAAAATATAATTAAATTTTTGTTGCTTCCTTCTACTTAAGAAGATAGTTAAATTAGTGGTTCATCACTGAGAATTGTATTTATGTCACTATTTTACTCTTGCAAGCACTGGATTCTTCCAAAGCATGAAATAACATTCCTATATTTTAAGAACTTGAAACCTAGCAAAATATTTTTTTTTCCATACTGTAGTTATAAATTATAATCTTTCTCATAGAGAATCCCCCTCCTACTTTTCACAAATAAACAAAATAAAAACAACTTTCCACAAGATATTTCGTACAGAAATTTTATAAAAATTTAAGGTTGATAAATTAGATTTAATTAAAAATTATTGGTACTAGAAGATTATCACATCAACCACTTCTACAAAACAAAAAAATTACTACCAAACAATTAAGACATTAAGATAATATGCAAGTAGTTACGTTTGAATACCATAAGGTGGTTGGTTACCGAAATGATTGGGATTTGTTTGGTATGTGCCATTCATTTCATCAATGTTCATGGTTGATAGAATACTTAAGCACCAAATTTTAATACAACAAACATAAAATTTTATACAACAAATAAATCTCAGAAAATTTCATGTACAAGTGTAAGTACCAGTGATGCAACATACACCCGTGCATTGCGTGCAGGGGGGGAGGGATTCTAGGGGGCCATAAACCTGATTGACAGCAAGTACAGTACAGTCCCGATAATCCGAACAATATCGGACCGACCCCTGTTCGGATTACGTGATTGTTCGGATTAGCCGGAGTAACAGCGAAATCACTATTTGAACCGGGAGTACGGGTCTATTGAGTGGCCGCGGTAGCCGAGTGGTATAGGCATCGGATCGTGGCTGGCTTTGTCAAGAGTTCGAGCCCAGTACCACTAAAGACCCACCGTGTAGGGCAGCGATGCACGCTAAATCTGTCGAGAGCTGAAACGTCCTCCCGTTGGTGTGGTGTGGTAGTCAGGAGAGGGGGGTGCCAGCTCAGGTGTCGTCCACGTCACTTGACCATGGTTCAAAATTACGTGGTCCGTCGCCAAAAGCCCTCGTGTAGCTGAACAGTGCGACGTTAATCTTCACTCACTCACGGGTCTATTGTGTCTATGTATTTTGTCGTAATGTGAGTGTACGCGCCCGCTTTTTTGCCGCGTGGACTGTACCCCCACTCCTCGATGCGTGTGTCCTCCCTCCACCACTCCTAACTTAGTGTGTCAGTGTGACTGCGTGTGCCCGTACTGTTGGCCGTCAGTCGTTCCGCGCTCGTTCTATACTCGTCCGCTTTTGTCTCTGTGTTAATAACAGTGTTACAGTGTGATATTCTACAGTGAAAACAGTTTGTTCTGTGTTTTGGACATTTATCTGTGATACAGTGTACGTAAACAGATTGTTATGGCGAGTAAGCGTAGACACTCAACACTTACTCTTAAAGACAAACTAGAGGTTCTAAAGAGGTTCTGTTGTACAATTTTTCATACTAAACATTAGTGTTCTGTTCTGTAGTTTATTCCATTTTAAAATTTGTACCATAACTTGATGTACAGTGCGTGAATATTAAATAAAGAACTATTTTGAATTAAGGTTTACACTGTTTTATATTGAAATATTCACCGATTTTTTCGTCCTTAAAATTATAAAATTTTTTCCCGGAGTCGTTCGGATTAACCTGATGTTCGGATTAGCCGTGTTCGGATTAGCGGGACTGTACTGTACATACCATTGGAAAGATCCGGCTTGAGGCCGTAAACCTGACTTTGCAGGAAGGGGGGGAAGGTCTTAACATGCTCCATTACACCACTGATAAGTACATCAATGTTATTTACCTATCATTTATTTCAAGAGCTGTCACATACATTGCTGAATCTTCAGAACTAGAAGAACTTTTAGATAATTTTGAAGAAATCTCCTTCACAGGCTGTTCAGTTTCAGAGCCAACAGAAGTTTGAGTGGACTTCAACTTTAAGTCTTTTTTGGATGCAGATTTTCCTCGTGATGCCAGAGTACGATTTGTAATATCACCCAAAATGCGTTTCTTGCCACCATTTTCAAGTAAAGCATCAGCAACACGCTTAGAAGCATCTTTGTTACATACAAGTTTTTCATTGGCCTCCTAACAGAAAAAGATGTCATTTAAAATTTGACACAATGAAACTTAGCTCTAAAATTATAAAACATTACCAAATAAGGAAAAATATAAAAACAAGTACTTATACAATATACTGTTAATTATGCTAAACCAAAAGACATTGCTACATTAAGGGGACATGGTACGATTTACAAACATACCAATTTTTTTAATTTAATAATTTTCATAATTTTTTTGGTTGCCTCATATGTATGTGTGATGTAAAACAGATTTTGTGCTTAAAATTTCATAAAAAGCTAATCATTTAATTTTTTTAAGAGAAAAACCAAGACTTATGAAGTGATTTGAAAATGTTACTCCAACAAAAATTGACGTACATAAATGAAATTTGATTTGCAAGTACTTCAAATTATGAATAACAAAAGTTGGTATGGGTTTTGCAATAACATGACTGGTATTCGTACAATATTTCTTTTTATGAATGCTCATTGAAAATTCCTTAAAAAATGTGTAAATTCTAACTTCAATTATTTTTTAAAAAATGAGTATTGCCTTTACTGAAAAATACAAACCAACTTTTGTTCTTTGTACTATTAGCAACAAGTAAAAAAAAATTCCAAGTATTAAGCACAATAGAAAAAACCCTTAGCATTTTAAATGAAGACAAACTAGTTATTTTATCTTTCTGAGATAAGTCAGTTTAAAATTTTGATTTGCCATTGGAATATGAATAAAAACAAACGTAAAAATTATCATATATAACTCAGCATTTTTTAAACTTAAGAGCTTTCAAATTTTGTGATTTTTTAATAAAGTATATAAAAAATAAAGTAGACTAAAAAAATTAGGTTTGATTTTTTGACAGATTTTTGTCAATTGAATCATATTGTGTCCTCTTAAAAATGTTGCCAAATGCTGAGTTATCGCTTTCGCACATGCTTGAAAATAAATTCCTGTGCATGCTCTTTCCACATTACATTGACAGATCGATAAGGAATTAAATACTGCATTTTTAAAAAAATTATATATACTTGAAACAAACAAAGGATGTAATAGCTACAACATCTACATGACCAAAAAGCTGAAATTGCTATAAATGAGTTGCCTTTTATGTAAAGGCTAACACATAAATTCCATAATTATGATTCTAAATGCAATCGTACATTTCTTTTTATGTTTCTCATTTCACGATTTTACTAAACCTTGTAGTTTTTCAGCTTCTTACACATATTAGACTAAGTTTATAGAAATATTTCATCGAGTACTCTTCCACAGAATATAGGTACTAAATTTTAATTTCTTGCATCAAAATACAAATTACAAACGGTTCGGTCATAGGGCAGCCCACACCCTTGGCGCAAATTATTTTGGTTGGCGATAATTGCGCCATCTTAGTAACCCTACTTTGATACATTAGATATGGTAAACTTAACTGTTTCTGGAATTTTCATATTTCCTAGGCGGGCATTTCAAATTTCGTCATCTTGTCATTGGCAACCAGGCTAGAAATATGGCTGTGTGTGTGAGTGAATATACCAGAATTTTTTACTTTGTTGGATGCAAAAGGTAAGAAAGAATTAATTGCATAGTGCATGAAGGAAGGAAGGATTGATTGCTTCGAATAATAAATGTCCTAAATGTAATGATCGAATGGGATTATATGAACGAGATGGATTTGAATGGAGATGTCGAATGGGTATGTTCAACCATTGCTTCGCAGAATATATATGGGGGCGCTCCCATGGTTATTTGCTTAGCGATGAGGCCTTCAAGGTTTTTTTAAAATCTGTTGCGGTGTACCCTCGGTAATGATCAGTAGCATGAAAGTAAGTGCTGTTTTTTAAACTTTTATCTTAAATATATTTGGTTAATTTCTGTATTGTTTACATATATTTACATTACGCATTCACCTTGGCCCGCTATATTCACTTGCCGCCATTGTCGGTTTCACGTAACGCTTTTTTTGGTCTGTCACCAAGGGTGTAGGCTCTCCTATGATTTTACCAATTATTTCATTTGAACATGTACAGCAATGGTTTTTTTTGTTACTTGCTATAAATTGCAGCATTAGGCGACATTTTTCAATTTGACCAGATTGATTGACATACATATATATTTGGTATAACACATACCAAAAAATGTATGTGTTTAAGTCTATCTTCATCTAATCCAAAAGAACTTAAACTAAACTTTGGGCAGAAAATTCCCATTTACATATTTTCAAGGTATTTTAATACATAGCACAATTTATTTTTTATTTGTAATACTTTTTAAGTATGAAAAATGAATAAACAAACTTTCTGTAATGGTTAGCAAGAAAAATTCATTAAGTTTCAATAAAGGGATAACATGCATGTACATTTTATATATGGAAGAAAAAATGAAATAATTCTGACAAAGGAGAATAAACTAAAAATATGCAGTTTAAACTGTATTCTTTAACATTACACATATAAA
This sequence comes from Trichonephila clavipes, assembly GCA_019973935.1. Classification (NCBI taxonomy): domain Eukaryota; kingdom Metazoa; phylum Arthropoda; class Arachnida; order Araneae; family Nephilidae; genus Trichonephila; species Trichonephila clavipes. Next base: position 47,058 of record BMAU01018408.1, read on the forward strand.
TAGCCTTAAATACTTTTAATTACATAATCCCAACTTGGCAGATAATATCATTGAAAAAAATTTATAAAATATTGATTTCGATAAAGTAAAATCATTTGGAAATTGCTTTACTTCAACATGCTAATAATTAAATATATATTTCACTGTTTTCCAAGAACCAGAACATTTAAATCTGTTGGACTTATTTTTTAATATGTATCACAAACTTAAGCATGGCAGTTTTTATCCAGTAACCAGCTTATTGAAAGATACCTTACATATATTATGCAGCCAATAAAATTCAACCAATTAAAAATTACATTTAATAACCCTCTGCATATACTAAACTGAAAGTTCTTTTCCGTAAGAAGCTGTTGTTTCAGCTACATTTAAGGAAATACCTAAAATATTTGATAGGATTTACTTAAACTATTATACTTGAATTTGTACATCAATAATTACATAACATTTTAAGTTTTATGTTTTGATACATTATGAAATTACACACACACATATTTTAAATATGAATTTCATAAAATATATATTTTCCATTTCATAATAAATTTATCTTTAAAATCATAAATTAAAACTCATCAATCAGGTTAAATATAAAATAATTCTGAATTAACCTTTATGTTTACCTTTTCATTACAATGTTATATCAATTTTCATCTACATAAATATCTTAAAAGAACATTTCATTACACTAATGAAAATTTATCTTCTATATAATTTAAACATGCATACTAAATTGTTCAATTAAATAATTTCCAGAATATTTTACCCATCATGTCTGTAGCTAAATATCCCTCAGACGATATTTTTTTAATTACATCTACATTATCTCAAATTTAATTACCATTATGAAGCAATGTAAAATTTTAAAATTTCAAATATAAAGCAAACCTGAAGATATCGACCACTTCTTAATTTGGTTGTAATAGTAGGTTCCATGATTCTTGTATTTCTCTGTAATAAATAAAAAAAAACTTTAATTTTAAATAAAGCATTTAAAATGCTTAATTATGACAAACATTTATAAATAAAATTAAAAAGTTAACATACTTGCACCATCATAAAGAAAAATAATTGAGTTAATTTAAAACTAATTTTTAATTGAAACTTTCAGAAATTCTAGAAAGGAAAAGAATTTTAAGCCAGAAGAATAACAATACCTTAAAAAGGAAAGTAGTTTGGGTTTATATGGAGAAATCGTAACAGACATAAGACAATTTTTAATTTTAAAAGAGTAAAGATCTATGAATTTGTGGAATGTTCACCGCTTTAACGGTCATCAAAAAACAAAGTATACATACAGCAATTTGTAATGTTTTTCCTGAAGTTAAAATGTCATTCTTGATATTAAATTCCTCTGGATTACGAATTATTCTTTCAGCAAAAAACTAATATTTAAAGAAAATGGGGTGGAAGCCCCAAAATTTAGTTAGAAACATGTCAATTATCTCAACTTTCCTAAAAAAAAAAAAAAAAAAAAAACTTAGCATACACACTGAAGTACCAAAAGTCATAAGACATCTAATATCGTATGCAATCTCCATTTGTCTGGTGAATGCAGCAACTTAATATGGCATGTATTCAATAAGTCATTGAAAGTTCAGTAACGAAATATCCAGGTGCATGCTCCCTCTACTTTTCTTAATTATACTGCTGAAACAGAATTCTACACACAAATTGACCTTTTTGTTCATACCTAATACTTATTCAAAAAGATTTATGTCTGCTAATCTAGATAGTTAAACCATTTCTCCTGAAATTGTATCTAGAATGTTCCTCAAACAAATCAAATTATTTTGGTTAAGTGTGCGACAGGGTATTGTCATCCTGGAAAATTCCATTATTGTTTGTATGTTCAAAGACCCTGAATGACTGCAAATGGTCAAGGAGCTTAATATAATCATTTTCAGTAAATGACTAGCTTAGTTATGACCGGGTCTTGTCCATACTATGTAAAAATAGCTCATACCATTATGCAGCTACCCCAAGTTTACACATTGCCTTAACTTGGTCCATTACAGACTCTAGGCCACTCAGAAATCTTATCAGCTCTTACTAAAGGGAACTATGACTTGACTGACAAAGCATTTTTTAAATCACCAAGGTCCATGAACCCAGCATATGAATGATTGTAGGTGGATAGTAAAATCAGTTGTAAGAGGCCAATATTTCATCAATATCAAATTCTGTATTATCATCACAAATGTGTTGTATAATTCATATTGATTGTTACTGTTATGTGGCAATGTTATCTGATATCACTCACTACTCAACAGACATCCCTGCATGCTAACCTACAAGATAATGCCTAAAATATAATCAACAATTTCTACAACATTGTTAGGGAATATGTCTAGATCAAACTGAAACTATTCAAGTCTGTTAATTTCCAATGTGTAACTTAAGTTTTATTAAACCTGTTCCTATTGATTACTTAAGTTTAAACCCTGACAATGCATTATTCATTTATAATTTCTTTACATATTAATATTATGTATGGACATTTATATGAAGCTATCCCATGACTTTAAGCACTTCAGAGTATATGTATTACAATATGCCTTAGAGCATGGAAAGGCAAATATGATAAAAAATACTTAACAATCATAAACACAGATCGCAACTACTGTTCTAGTTGTGAACACCATATTTCATCAGCCCAACAGTAAATTAAATACAAGACTTCCATAAACAAATCCAGGTATGTACATATTATCACAACAACCGCCAACATTCAAGATATATATATATATATATATATATATAACTCGCCAAGTCGTATGATCTGTATTAACAATCATGTGCTTCATTTCATATAGTTTGATATCTGGGATAATATAGCCAAGTTGTTTATGTTCACCAAGATGGGTGATAACATTACAATATGGTTACCTTGATATTTTTATAGTCCGACAATGTGGTTGGTATGGGGATAACATATACTAGAAATAACTTTTGTTGAGTTTTTTCCCACAGTAACCCTATTAATTTCAAATGGTTTCTTTAAAAATGTTCCATTTTCAGTGTAATTGTTCTATTGTTTCAGTCTTTTATTTTATTTTTAGCTCTGTTCAGATACGGATATTTCTAATATCAGTGAGTACTAGAATATTTTTTTTCTTAAAAAGAATAAGTGTTGTACTTTTAATTGTGGTCACAAATCGTTTATTTTCGATTTATTTTACATTTTAAAAATGCTTCTTTTTACGTTCTTTGTTCGCAGAAATTCGTTGAAGGAACTTGCAGTGCAAGTTTTATATTGCACAAGCTTTCAGTACTATATATAATTGATAACCATGATTAATTTTATCATATATTATGTAATTCTTTTATTAATAATATAATAAAAAAAAATGGAATAATTTCTACATGTAATAATCATAATATTTGTTATTTATAATTGCTTCTTTTAGTATTTATAAATATTACATATTTTGTTATTTATTTATAGCTATTCTTATGTTATTTATAATTATGTAATAGGAGTATTCTAATGCAGTGTTCCACAACCCCCGGTCCGCGGATCAAATGGTGCTGGGCCGCCTAAAGAACATAAAACTATTGCCATTTTATTTAAACTGGTGCATTTCTCTCGGATTTGCACAATTTTCCACAGAAATCACTTTATATTCTACATTAAATCACTTTTGGTGTAACTATATTTGGTTGAATCCTAGGAGGACCCACTTTTGGTCGCCAAATTTTTTTGTTGCTAAATTTTGAGCGATAAAGGTTACAATATGGTAACCCTTCCATTTCATCAAAAAATTTGGATTTTCAAATCACCGAAAAAAATGGCAACCTAAATAAAGTGCAACATTTTTCGCCTTTTTCCAAAAAAACGTCATTTTGACATTTGACTTTGCTGGAGAAGGTTCGCTCTCCACCGGTTGTTGTTAAGAATGGCGTGTGAAAGGAAATTACTTGAAAGTGAACCAGTCGAAAGATAATCGCCACGACGTCGTTCGGAGTGTGAGAAAGGGCACTTGGTTTAGCGAAAGCAAGCTTGCTATAACTATTATCTTGCGTTTGACGAGATATTGGTTTGGCAAAGAGCATGAATGCGTGCGTGGTGAATGACTTGAAAGTTAATAAGAATATGACAAAGTTAATAAGACATGTGGCGGCGATCTAACGATCACAAATTGGTGAATGAGAATTTTCATAAATTCCTTGCATCCATCGCAAGGGTGTATCCATTAACAGATCATGACGAAATGCAAGCGTAAGGTAAGTGCTTTTTAACATTTTTTAAAATGATTGATTTCATGTATTTCTTCGATTTTATCTTTGCGAAACGCCCCTTTCGTCCTTTTTTAAAAATGTAAATCATGCTGTACACACTGGTTTTAGAATGCTTTTTTAAAATGAATTTCATTGCTTTCTCCGTTTTTTTCTTTATATGATAATTTAATGTATTTATTCGATTTCATCTTTGCGAAACGCCCATTTCATCCCCCTTCTCCCCCCACATTTCAATGTATTTCAAAACAATTCTTTAAAATTATTGTGTATCATTAAATTACCGCTAGGCTGCCATATTGGATTCTATTCCCTGCCATCCACAAGCGCTGCTTGGCACCATTACCCCGCATATCAAACTAGTTCCAATGTTGCCAATAGGTTACGATAATACGCAAGTACCCAAGTTCAACCCAGTATGCCTCTCCCTACTTGCTGTTTCTATCTACATTATATGACTATTTGGTTAAAAAAAATAGTCACAATAAAATTTCCTTTCGTTCAAAAAGCTTACTACATCTTTATTCATTAAAAAAAATTCCAGATAATAACCATTGTAGTAAAATAATAAAGAAATCTAGCTAATAGTATAATAGAAAACAAATTAGAATATTTAATAACACTTTATATATAATATAATATCAGCCAACAGTATAAGCTAGAATTTAAGAATTTTTCTACACATTGCCATATTTCACCTTATGGTCCCTATAATCAACAAGTGCAAGATAAAGTGATCCCCTCAAGTTGAATTACTGTTATTCTTTAATAAATGCAGATAACTGGGAAAGATAAATATTGAAGGCAACTTAACTTTTCATTATATACTGCTTAAGAAGTTATTCTCTGTGGTACTTACATATTATCGCAACAATCGCCAACTCTATTAGTAACTTACCAAGATGGTAACCTCGATTTCCTATGAGTCGAATGTGCTGAATTGGCAACCAGGTGCTTTGTTTTATATAATGTCGCCAATAGGTTGCTATAATACCCAAGTACCTTCTTTATTTCTTAGAAAAGATTAATAAACTAGTAAGAATGACATAGTACAGCAAATAATTTTTTTAAAATTGTTATTAAACATCTTTAATCTTTAGGTTTCACAAGACAGATTTACTCACATAAATTTGCAATATATATGCAACAAATATTTTGATATACAAAATTACTAAATAAATTTGATTTTATTAGTTTTCTTAACTATAAGATTTGTACTGTTTAATTTCAGATAGTGATTACTTTAGGCTGGAACCAATTTTATTGCAGATCTGTGTATTGATAGATTATTGATATTACACTAGACAAAAATTCTATATAGAAAAATGAGTCACTGATGCAATTTTGAACAATATTTTCCAGTCACTTTACTCAAGGCTCTTTATTAATAAAAGAGCTTGATAATATAAGATTTTACTATAGATTTAATTGAACTAATTTAAACAGGAAAAAAAAATATTTTTAACAATAAACTTGAGAGCAAACCTTTAACATATTAACTTTAAGGCAATTATTGTATTAAAATTAAATAAAAAATTTCACAAATTACATATGCTGGTTTATATGCATGTACACATTGATATTTAACTAGTTTGGCAGAATGTGTACCTTTTACTCTGAGGTGGGATTACCCAGAAAAATCTCAAAGTGGGAAATACAAAAATACATTGGAAAATCAAGTCAGCTGAACCATTAATTCTTAAAAAATATAAGAATATTCAAAGAAATTCAATTACATAAATAATGCATGTACATTTTATTACAACAAAATAAACACAAATTAACTTGAAAACATTAATGGTCATTCATATAAATCAGAGCATTATTGACTACTTCTGAAGCAGTCACAATATAAACATATACCTACATCAGCAATTTCTGATATTTTTTGAGACGACAAACCTCTACAGCTGTTTCCCCGATTTATTTCTGCAATAGCTTGATTTTGAGAATGTCTCCTCGCCATTAACTAATGTTCAAAGAAATAAAATAATCCAAATTTCAATTAGATATTTTTAAAAACCTCAAATTTATCTGAGACTTTCTGAACTGAAAAAAACATTTAATACAAATCAATATCAAATAAACCTTTGCTAAAAAAGGTTTGTGCTCCAAATAAAATATAAGGCGATAGAATAATCGGCTTTAGGCTAAAAATATATGAAGAAATGTATTCTAACATTTAATAATATTGCAAGAAACCTTATACAAGATTTTAAACCTAAATTGTTAAAAAAAAATATATTTTAAAAAAACAAAAAACAGCCGAATCATGAACATGAAATTAAGCAGTTAAACTTATTTATGGATTTTACAAATTTATAACGATTCTGCTTCAATGTCAAACAATACCATGTGATTAATAGAAACTTAGAAAAATAAACGAATTTGCAACTCCTTACAATAATACTGAAAAGAATCTTTTATACAATTTTAGAGAATCAATGCTTTAAGATTCAGCATGAATTTTATTTTATATATATCCAAAAGTTTAATTTACATATACCGTTATATATGTGAAAGGCGGGAAACTAAACGCTAAGTGTTATTGTTGATTTCCTTGAATTTTTAAAAAACATGGCGCTTCAAAGCAATCTACTTCATTAATGAAATATTTTTTTACACGATGCACGAATCATTTTAAATTCTTAGTTCATCACGACATACTAGTAATAACAAAATTAATGAATGGTGTAACAGTTTAAACATCAAATAAAAAATATTTAATATACTTACTGATTTCTAATTGCACGAATAGATAAAATTATGAAAGTCAAAACATATTTCAAATCGCAAGAAATTACACTACTTTCATTCAGTTCGAAATGAGAGGGAATGAAATGGCGAACACCAATTGGTAGAAAAATTGAACGCGGCAGTTGAAAATTTGAAATGTTGCCAACTGCCTTTTCTCTTTACTTGCGGGGAAATTAATTTTGTCATTTGTTGAAAAAATAGGCTTTAAAAAAACATTAAAAAAATAATAATTAATAATTATACAAGAATAGATAATAAACAACAAAGAAAAATTTCTTTCTTTATTAACCAAAGCTGTTTTCTAAATAAATTGTATAGATTCATTTTGATAGTGTGTAAACTAAAGTAACGCCCAGAATTATTTCTCTCGACTTTGTTTTTCCAAGTAAAACAATGACATTTTTAAATTATAATTGTCAGAGGAAATTATTGCTCTTGAGGGCGGCTGATACCCAAACTTAGACCACTCACATCAAATTACTACTCACGTCAAAAGAACTTTGAGCTTTGACAGATTAAACGTGCATCAGTTTTTCCGCACGACGGTGTTCAATGGCACTAAGGCTCAAATTCATGACACGCTAGACATGAGTTTGTGACCATAGTCAGTAGACTATCATGAACATACTGCTCTAAAGGAGAAAAAGAGAAAGTATTAGAGGGGGAAAGTCTGTAAAGTTACAGAACCAAGTCATTCACTTGCTGAAATTGCCAGCTCATTTTAATAGTGGACAAAGGTAGTTTGAAATAGAGGCAAATGAGTAAATGTACCTTGTTGCGGATAGTATGCGCTAACTGCTCCACTACTGATATGAACGATGTGAGTGTGAGAAAATAAATTTTTGAGTATTTCATTACTTCACAATATTGAATTTAGGCTTGTAGTTTTATGTATTCCTGTGCTTGCTATTGTTTATGTTGCTTGTAAATCAAATATTATTTAAGTCATAATTTATATTGTGATAGTTTAAATTCTCAGACTGATACAACAGAATTCAATAACTTCATTTTCAAACGGATTAATGGCTCGTCGTGGGGTCTTTCCTAAAAGTGGTTGAAGCTTTACCCACGCCAAATTCTCCTTTCTAGTCTGAACTTATTCCTCAAAGTATATCCAGGATGAGTGAATGAATGAATATTAACGTCGCTCTCTTCAGCTACACGAGGATTTTTGGCGACAGACCACGTAGTTTTGATCCATGGTCAAGTGACGTGGACGACACCTGAGCTGGCACCTCCCACTCCTAAGTACCACACGCACGAGAAAACATTTGAGCTATCGATAGATTTAACGTACATCGCTCCTCTACACGGCGGGTCTTTAGTGATACTGGGCCTGAACTCATGACACGCCAGCCACGCTTCGAAACCTTGACCACTTGGCTACCGTGGCCACAAAGGTTTATCTAGGAGAGAAACCGGTTTGTAATAATCATGAGAGATGATGCACTGGGAAGTTGTCTCCGCATAGTTAAGCATTGCTTTCTTGATATTCAAAGTTGAACGTTAATTTTTTCTGAAATTATAAGCGAACATTAAGTAAATGTATAAACAATCTCAAATTTACTTTTTTTAAAAAAAATTATTCGGAATACGATGAAATATCTTCGTTTAAGTTAAAAGTTCCTGTAATCTTTTGTGTGTGTGTGTATGTGTGTGTGCAAAATATTGTATTATAAACATTTTTAAAGACAATGGTATAAATTTTTTCAAGTAAAAGACATAAATATCAAATTATTTATAATTTTTTGTCAATTGTGGGGAAATTGATTAGTTATAATTATGAAAAGCTTCTCAATCTTATATATAATCCAGTGCTTCTCAAACTTTCACTACCTGCGACCCAATATTCAATCATACTTTTCATCGCGCCCCCTTTATACAATAACAATGCATGAAATTCGATAATTAGATACTCTGATGCTAAAGCTACAAAACCACTTTTACTTCTTAATTGCCGCCGGCGTATAAAAACGTCTCGTAGCCAGTGCGCAAATTGCTCCGGACGTATATCTATGTCTTTCCGAGGTACTATCTTCTCTGTCAGTGCTATCCATAAAATTATTCCGAAGGCTTTGGAATATAATAAAATGACCTTGACTGTGTTTGCGAAGGATTTACTTATTTCAGAGGATTTTCTCATTTATTCCCTTTATCCATGCCCGCCAATACACCACATACGCTTGCAAAGGTGCAAAACGGTGACATTGGGAAACGAATCAAGTAAATTTTAATCGGCAGTTAAGGAATTAATTATAAACCGTAAAAATTATCTAGATAAGTGTTAATATTTGCGTATAATTTTACGTATACATATGACAAGCCCGTGGGGTCATTGGAAATTATTAAATTTGTTCTTAACTTAGTATTGTTAAATTAATTATAAAATACATTGTGTAGTACTGAAACATTTATAAGTGTATTATATGAGCGTATATATATATTGTGACGTCTTACGCGTCTTTTCTTTAACAAGTCCTTTGGGTTCTTTGGGCCAGAATTAATGGCAACTCTTTTTCAACCAAATCCAAGAAGCGAGATGTGAAGAAGAGATTCAAGTAAACGGACTTTAAATATAGGATCTTAGAGTAAGCTGAATGGCAATGTAAAGGAATGTTAGGCAATTGATGTGCGTTGTGGCAGTTGATGATTATTGCATTTCGTAGTTCAAGATTGATTAAGTTCTAAGTGTCGTGGATAAACATATTGTTGTTCGACTAGAAGTTAACCGTCAAGCTGTATCCTATTGCAGATAAAGACAAGTAGCATTACGGAATAATATAAGGTAGGATTGATTACTTATTAGTATAATTGAGGATTAGGAGGTTCGCTTATTGAGATTGGTCTGAATTAGATTAGATCATAATATAAATATATATATTGTGTGTTGCGTATTGCGTCATCGTAGATTCTCTCATATTAGTTATTATAATTATATTTGTTAAAAGTTTAAGTTGAATATCTTAATAAAATCATATTAAGATAATGTTTGATTCTAGTTCTTTCGCTAACCCTACACATCTAGCTCACGCTGATACTTCGAGGGATGTACTTCCAAGTATTTCACGAGGTTGTACAAATGTATACTGTTTACATATATATGAATTAAAGATATCTAGCATTAAGAATTCGATGGTATTGAAAAATATATTTATAGCTGTAACTCTCACCTCTTGATATAAAAAGGACATAAATTATATCTAATTTTTATTTATAACTAAAATAGAAGTAGAAAGATTTTTTTGCGCTCACTTAACCTAATAATCAAGTGGATTTCGACCAAAGAAACTTTTAGTGGATCTACTCCATAAAATAAACATGCGTGCTAAATTTCAAGTCTAAATCTAATAGAACAAAATCAGAATTTTTACCATCAATACCTCGTTGAGAGCATTCTTAGCGGATTCCAATTCAACAAAAAAGAAGCATGTGCAAACGTAATTTAATTATCATAGTCTTAGCAGTTCGAAAACGGGTATTTTGTCTATCAATACGCTCCAATAACTCTCCCCGCTTCCTCCTGGAGTTGATTTCCGTAAAATCCATTCTTATTGGAACTCTTTTCAACTAAAGAAACGTGCTCAACAAATTTCAGGTAAATGGGTTAAATTCAAAAACAGGAATTTTTCTATAACTCGCCTTAATCCCTCGCAACCCCACTCCTTTGGGGGTCCGTTTTCGCAAAACTCTTTGTAAAAAGAACTCTATTCCATGAACAGAACATACCTTCTAATTTTATAGCAGGTGGGTCTATTAGTTGAAAAGCGAAATATTTATCTATTACCCCACTTAATCCCCCTCAGTGACCCTTGGGGATCAATTTTCCCTAAAACTATTTTGTAGCGGATCTCTACACCATGAAAGGAATCCGCTTACCAAATTTTAAGACTGTACGGCTAATAGTTTAAAAATGGAAATAATTATCTATAACGCCCCTTAAGCCCCGCAATGCCACTTAGGAAACGATTTTCACAAAAACCATCTTACAGCGGATCTCTACTCAATGAATGGAATCAGCTTACTAAATTTCAAGATTTTACGTCTAATAGTTTAAAAAAGGAGTTAATTGCCTATAACGCCTCTTAATTCTCCTCAACGCCTCTTGGGGTCGATTTTCACAAAACCAATTCTTTAGGGGATCCGCACTCTATGAAAGGAATCCGCTTACCAAATTTCAAGACTGTACGTCTAATAGTTTAAAAATGGAAATAATTATGTATAATGCCCCTTAAACCCCCGCAACGCCACTTAGGAAACAATTTTCACAAAACCCATCTTATAGTGGATCTCTGCTTAATGAATGGAATCAGCTTACTAAATTTCAAGATTTTACGTCTAATAGTTTAAAAAAGGAGTTAATTGCCTTTAACTCCCCTTAATTCTCTACAACGCCACTTGGGAGTCGTTTTTCACAAAACCCATTCTGTAGAGGATCTGTACTCTATAAAAGGAATTCCGCAAACGAAATTTCAAAACTGTACTTCTAATAGTTTTAAAATGGAAATAATTATGCATAACGCCCCTTAAGCGCCCTCAACGCCCCTTGGAGGTCGCTTTTCGTAAAAATCATTATGTAAGGAATCTTTACTTTATAAAAGAAATCTGTGTACCAAGTTTCAAGACTGTACATCTAATAGTTTAATAATGGAAATAATTATCTATAACGCCCCTTAAACCCCCGTAACGCCCCTTGGGGTTCGATCTTTGCAAAATCCGTTCTTAGCTGATGTCTACTCCATGAAGGGAACCTACCTACCAAATTTCAAATCGGTAGGTTTAATAGTTCCGGAGATATTGTAATTAGTCAGTGAGTGAGTGAGTCGCTTTTCTCCTTTATATATCTACTAGCCGTTACCCACCCGCATCACTGGGTATTTCACGATGTTGTATATATGTATACAGTTTACACATATATTAAGCATTAAGAATTCGATTGTATTGAAAAATATATTTATAGCTGTTACACTTTCGCCCCTTGATATAAAAAAAAACATAAATTATAATATCTAATATTTCTATTTATATCTAAAATAGACATAGAAAGATTTTTTTCGCTTACTTAACCTAATAATCAAGTGGATTTCTACCAAAACAACTTTCAGTGGATCTCTATTCCATAAAATAAACATGTCTGTTAAATGTCAAGTCTAAATCTAACAGAGCAAAAACGGAGTTTTTATCATCAATACATCGTTGACAGCATTCTCAGTGGATTCCAATTCAACAAAAGAAGCATGCAAACCAAATTTTATTATTATAGTCTTAGCAGTTCAAAAACGGGAATTTTTTGTCTATCAATACGCCCCAATAACTCTCCCCGCTTCCCCCTGGATTTGATTTCCGTAAATTCCATTCTTAGAGGAACTCTATTCAACTAAAGAAAAGTGCTCAACAAATTTCAAGTAAATGAGTTAAATTCAAAAACAGGAGTTTTTCTATAACACGCCTTAATCCCTTGCAACCTCACTCCTTTGGGGATCCGTTTTCGCAAAATCTTTGTAAAAAGAACTTTATTCCATGAACGGAACATACCTTCTAATTTTCAAGCAGGTGATTCTATTAGTTGAAAAGCGGAAATATTTATCAATTACCCCCCTTAATCCCCCTCAGTGACCCTGGGGGATCAATTTCCCCCAAAACTATTTTGTAGCTGATCTGTACTCTATGAAAGGATACCGCTTATCAAATTTCAAGACTGTACGTCTAATAGTTTAAAAATGGAAATAATTATGTATAACGCCCCTTAAGCCCCCACAACGCCACTTAGGAAACGATTTTCACTAAACCCATCTTATAGCGGATCTCTACTCAATGAATGGAATCAGTTCACTAAATTTCAAGATTTTACGTCTAATAGTTTAAAAAAGGAGTTAATTGCCTATAACGCCTCTTAATTCTCCTCAACGCCTCTTGGGGTCGATTTTCACAAAACCAATTCTTTAGGGGATCCGTACTCTATGAAAGGAATCCGCTTACCAAATTTCAAGACTGTACGTCTAATAGTTTAAAAATGGAAATAATTATGTATAATGCCCCTTAAACCCCCGCAACGCCACTTAGGAAACAATTTTCACAAAACCCATCTTATAGTGGATCTCTGCTTAATGAATGGAATCAGCTTACTAAATTTCGAGATTTTACTTCTAATAGTTTAAAAAAGGAGTTAATTGCCTTTAACTCCCCTTAATTCTCTACAACGCCACTTGGGAGTCGATTTTCACAAAACCCATTCTGTAGAGGATCTGTACTCTATGAAAGGAATCTGCTTACCAAATTTCAAGACTGTAGGTCTAATAGGTCAAAAATGGAAATAATTATGTATATTGCCCCTTAAGCGCCCTCAACGCCCCTTGGAGGTCGCTTTTCGTAAAAATCGTTATGTAGGGAATCTCTACTTTATGAAAGAAATCTGTGTACCAAGTTTCACGACTGTACATCCAATAGTTTAGCAATGGAAATAATTATCTTTAATGCCCCTTAAACCCCCGTAACGCCCCTTGGGGTTCGAACTTTGCAAAATCCGTTCTTAACTGACGTCTACTCCATGAAGGAAACCTACCTACCAAATTTCAAGTCTGTAGGTTTAATAGTTCCGGAGATATCGTGATTAGTCAGTGAGTCAGTCAGTCGCTTTTCTCCTTTATATATATAGATATATTGTTTCAGAATGCATTTTGTTTGTTTACTTTCAATAAATTAATAATATTTTTTGAATAATTCTTCGTTTTGGATTTTTCAAAATGCTTGCGCCTCCCTCCTAGGGTTATCACGCCCCTAGGAGGCGCTCTTCACAGTTTGAGAAGCACTGATATAATCAATGCAGAATGTCTAATTGATTGTTAGAAGATTTTTACATAACTTTACGTGGTTATTAGTATCATACTGCAAAGCAACATGAAGGCTATTGACGACGGATCTAGTAATTTTTAACCACGACCCAGTGACGAAGATGCAACCTAAATTTGAACCCAACTCTCCAAACTTCTTTCCACTGTAACGTGAGATTTCTATGTATTTAACACGTATCAGCCTTTCTACGCGATGATTCTGTGGCCGCTGTAGTATCCTGCACCATACATGTTGGAGCACAAGGGGTGATGCTGTACTCGAGACATGGAATTTTTATGAAGTAAATTTTTACAATGCTAACAGAAATAGACAAAATCTTGAAAATGCGAATAGATGCAGTAATTTTGACAGTTGAGATATAATAGTTATTGTGAAGTGAATGCTACCGAAAACTATTAGTAGACGGAAGATCTTGTCAGGCATTATTGTGCTCAGATGGTATTGGTAGATAAATTATAGGAATCTACTGATGAGGCTTTCAATCGGGCTAAAAAATGAAGTAAAATATCTGGTTTTTCTATTGAATCTCTAAGACAAAATCTGAGGTTTACTTTGCAAGAGGATTCACCTTGTTTCTTTTGTTACCTAATTGGCGAAGGCCACGAAATTCGTCATAAAAAAGGGCTAAGTGACGCCTGTCATTAGCTGTATCTTTGAGCACGATGCATGTGACAATGGGATTTGGCCAGTTTCCACTCGAATTTTGAGGGAGAAAACTGGGAGTAGTCAAGAGCCTTCCCCTTCCAACCTTTTGAGGAATGTAAGGGGTTGTATGAAGTAAGAGACTAATTTACATTTTGTTCCCTTAATAATATAATTGAATTTTCTTATTTCAGATTGGTATAGGCCACGGTAGCCGAGTGGTATAGATATCGGATCGTGGTTTGCCTTGTCACGAGTTCAAACCCAGTATCACTAAAGACCCTCTGTGTAGGACAGCGATGCATGTTAAATCTGTCGATAGCTGAAACGTCCTCCCGTTGGTGTGGCGTGGTAGTTAGGAGAGAGGATTGCTAGCTTAGGTGTCGTCCAGGTCACTTGACCATGGTTCAAAATTACGTGGTCCGTCACCAAAAGCCCTCGTGTAGCTGGACAGTGCGACGTTAATATTCACTCACTCACGCGATGATTGTTCAGTGGTATTAGGACTCAAACCCACAACTTAACAGAAAGAACGGCGGTCATGATTTCGCATACATGACCAAGGTCAATTTAAGAGGAAATTATAACAGAAATGCAAAATAGAGTCACATACCGTTTAGCTTCAAAAATATAGAAAGAGCAGAAAAGATAATTTAACTAAGAATAGAGAGAGAGAGAATAACAGAAATTTATAATATACTAGAGGTCCCGACAGACGTTGTCCTGTACACACGTCTTAAATCCGAAAATTACAAACTTTTTTAAATAAGTTGTAAAAATCTGGACCGTTTTGATGAAATTTTTTATAAAGTTATTAAAGTACCTGACATCATCACATGTACAGTTACCACAATTCGACCTATCGATTGCGTGTGAGTGTGTATTTACTATGAACTAAGATGAATATTGAACCTATTCTGAATAGAAACTTAAACTTGTTTTGATTAAAGGGTAAAAAAGATAAAACACAAGCTATTTTCATAACAGGTATATTTTTTTAATGCACAAAAAATAAATTTATCGTAATGCCGTTGAATGTAATGATTTTGGTTAATCCTTGAGGGGTATAAACAAACAAATGCAGTGGTTTGCCAAACCTCGGACACGCAACATATAATTGGCCGTGTGAAAAGGAAAGGTTTTCTAAATCTAAGCCACAAATTGCCATTGTTTGACCTTGTGATTTATTAATAGTCATAGCAAATACCAAGTGAACTGGAAATTGCAAACATTTGAATGGGTAGGTGACAGTGGCGTAACGGAGAACATTTGGGCCTCCCTGCAAAGTCAGGTTTTGGGCCCCCACGTTGAATTTTAAAAAGGGTAGGCACTTGCGTCAGTCAGGCTTTGGGCCCCTTTAGAACCCTGCCCCCCCCGCGATGCGGGGGTGCACGTTACGCCACTGGTAGGTGAGTCTGAAAGAATCATTGGAATCTGTGGTAGAAGTACAACTTCACCACGAATTTTGCTGCTCAAAATAGTGGCCTCAAGAATATTGCCCACGATTTTTTTTATGAACTGTCGCGTACCCTTACATAATTTGGGGGCATTTTTAACTAATTGCGATATCGGACCGAATTGTGAATCTAAATCATTCTCGAATCCACTTGAACCCATACAAAAAAAATCATCCAAATCGGTCCAGCCGCTTAGGAGGAGTTCAGTCACATACACACGCATAGAAGAATTATATATATAAAGATATATGCCGTATCGTGGCGAAATGAATACTCTTTCCGATACTGTAATTATTTTCTGTCTGATTTTGATAGAAAAATTAGATTGCAATCTTAAAAACGATGAAAATATCGGAAAATTCTCCCCTCTTCTTTATTTTTTGAAGTTAACTTCTTATGGCGTGGTAGAAAGAAATTTCTGTTACGCGCGTTACTAGTAATGCGACGCTCGGTTAACTTAAGTTAATTTAATTTATTCTTATTATCCATTTTATAATTCCCAGGTTCTAATTTATCATTTGGCGTCACACTATAGCTTAAGTTTAAACATTAGATCTTTAATGACAAATAAAACAGTACACTAGATTAAAAAGGCCGGTTCTTAAAGTAACAATTAATTTATTAAACAATAAGATTAAAATTAAGTGACACATAACTGAATATTACTTAGCTTTGAAAGAGGGGAGAGAGCGACGGATGGGATTGACCTCGGGTAGCAGGTGAGCTTCCCGAAAGTGGAGGGTTTTTCTGGCAGACGAAGAAGGAGTAAAAGGCCCCGAGAATTGTCGTGCACGAGCTTTTAAAGTTGACCAGATCACTTCGAAAAGAATCCGCTACGGATTCATTACCGTCAAATCTACCACCCTGATTGGAGCGCAAGAACATAACCTTGCCGGCCATAAGGTCCGTTGAACCTAGACGCACCCACATTCCTGTGTAATCCCTATTTCCTGTAAACAGGGCAAATGCAAAAATAAAACTGTATCTCAGGAGCCGGCGGCCTCCCATCACTCCTCCCCTCTTTCAGATTAACAAAACTAGAAATAAAGAAACACAAAAAAATTCATTGTAGTAAATGTAAATACAAAATGCAATAACGTCAGCAGTTCTAACACAAGAAAAATTCATTGAGGAAAATGTCCGTATCAAAAATGCAATAGCAGCAGCAGTTCCAACAGACCATTCTTCCTTTCAACAGGCACTCACAGACTCCTGGTCACGAGCGGCTGTCCACGTCACGAAGGAAGAAAAACAAGAAAAATGATGTCTGGAGCGTCCTAATCTTGGTAAAACTTTAGCGTAACAGTTCCTCGGTCTTGTAGTAGTAACCTGGTGCTGTTTGAATTTTGTAGGGGTTCTTCTCATGGTGCAAGGGGTACATCCAGAAATCTGACTCTCGACGGGGTTAATCTCGTGATACAACTAGATCCAATGCACCTGAAACAACCATGGCTTGATATCCTGAAAGAGAGAAAACACGAACACTCTCGTAGGAGAGCTAGCATCAGTAGTGTATATATAATAGGTAGAACAAAATTTCCCACTCTTCCACAGGGCTTTCGGATACCCGAGGTCCCCATCTCGTCCTCCCATCACTCAATATAAAAAAAATTTCAAGAAGCATTGTCTAAAAAATTCTACTTTGCATACACAAAAAAACAACAACCAACAAGAAAATTGCATTTTAACCCTAATTCCTTAAACGTTGCGAAAAGGTGGAGAAAAACAAATTAACTACTAACAACTACAATTAAATTCATGCACGAAACAAAAATTTGCCGAATGGGATATGGGTCACCAAACAATTCACAAGCACAACATATATAAAATAACAAATAGAAATAATCGAACAATCACAAAGAAACATGTGCCACTAAATAAAAAAAAAAAGACGAGTAACGCATAGTAAAATCAGAAATTGCATATATAACAGCTTCGCTACTCACAATAACCACACATATGCGCATCGAACAAAATACTTTGTGATAAGAAATAAGTACTAGTGAAAACATATATAATCAATACAAACATGGCACCCAGAAACAGACACCTCATAATCGTTTAACATCGAAATCCTGACACGATTAATGTGAAGTGCATGTCCCAGACCACCAAACAAAATTACTACTTTAACCTTCAATAGTACTCAAAGCATAAGAAATTGCAGTGGTTCACCAAGAGCATCGATAACAATCTTTCGTAAAAAGAAATTAATTCAAAGTGAAAAGTTAGAAATTGAAACAATGGGTGTGCATAGGTGAAAAAAAAATGCTATAACCTCCGAGAATGCTTAATAGCCTAAGAAATTAAAAAAATTCACTACAAGCATTGGTTAAAAATGAAAGTTTAAAAAAAAATTAACGTAATTAATTCAGATCTGCAAATTTAATTCTAGAAATTAACGAGTAGTATAAACGGTGAAAAAAATTATAACCTCAATGAATGCTGAGTAGCCTAAGGAATTTAAAAATTCACTACAAGCATTGGTTACAATTTGAAATAAAGAAAAAAAAATTAGTGTAATTAAATTTAGAATTGCAAACAATGAATGTGCATTTGATCAGGATGCATCCCCAATGTTTACAAAGGCAGAAAGAAAAAAAAACCATGCAAATCCGATTATAAAAAAATATCTATATCGATTAATACTTTTAAAAATTTGAGAAAAAAAACCAATTTCTTCTACATTCAAATACATGCGAATTTCCATATTGGGAAATGAATTCCAGAAATCACAAGTGCAGTTGAAAATTTCAGAAAAAAATTAAAAACATAAAATTGATATGCAACCCAAGTCATATGAGGCAACACATACAGAGTAAAGTAATTTAACTAAAAGAAAATTATTGCAAGTGTTACACATAATTAAACATAAATTCCAAAATAAAAAAAAATATCGCTTAACTCATCAACATAACTTTTCAACAATCTATGTAATACAATGTATCAAGTCCAGATAATATAAAAAACTCAAAATGTTTCACTATACGCGCAACAAATATACAAACACGAAAAAAAAAGAAAAACAAGATCCTCTATTTACAATAATACCGCTAACTCAATTAATCGAAAATCCTCTAATCAATAACTCAAATACAATTCTATTACAAAAACCTAAAATTCTCAGTAACCTTAAAATGATTCCTCGATAATCCAAAAATGCCTTTACCTCAGATCGTTCACATCTTATTCCTCAATAACACTAACTAAACTTATCTGCAACTTCAAAATAATCAATCGATTGCTCCACAATACCATTAACTAAAACCCATCTTTGCTAATCAACTTATTTACAAAAACCTCACATACTCAATAACACTAACTAAGCTTATCTGCAACATCCGAATAATTAATCGACTTCTCCACAATACCATTAACTAAAACCATCTATGCTCATCAACTTATTTACACAAAATCTCACATACTCAATAACACTTAACTAGACTTATCTTCAACTTTCAAATAATTAATCGACTTCTCCACAATATCAATAACCAAAACCCATCTTAGCTCATCAACTTATTTACAAAAATCTCGCATAATCCTCCACTCGAACTTTCCTAAATGCATCTCAAAACATTCCTAAATATACCACACAACCATTAATTCAACTTATCTATGTTCATCAACTTAATTACTTGAAATCGTACAAAATCCTGAACTCAAATTACCTTCTCTACATCAAAACAACTTTCTCAAATATACCGTATAATTATATCAACTCAATTTCCTTTGCCAAAAATCCTTAAATCAAAATATCCTTCTGTACATCAAACAATTTTCTCAAGTAAACCATATAACTTTCTTTTCAACTCAATTATCCATTTCCACAAAAAAACAACTATCGAATAAACGTACTTTGAACAAACTTATCTATCTCCGTGAAAAAAAAAAAAAAAAAAACTTTCCCAATTATTCAACAAATTCATCAGTGCAAACCCTATCTGTCTCCTTCAAATAACTCTCTCAAATACTCCACGAAATCCCTAACTCAAACTTATCTACTCCTTAAACAATTAGTGAAACAAAAAAAATTCACACCCAAACCTCTTCCAACATTTTCAAACCAAAAAAAAATTATCAAACTCAATATCTAAAACAAACAATACTAAATCAAAATTCTCTTAGCCAAAACCAAACTCAAAGCTAACACAACTACGCGTACACAAAACATAAAATTTAACAATACCATTATCTGACCAAAAACTTATTTCCAAATAACAATGCAAAACTACAATTAAAATCCAAAACCCTAAAAAAAATTAAATCAACCTCAACACTCAATTCAATAATCTACCCGAGCGCTACCATTAATCAAAAAACAAGTTAACCTAAATCAACAAAAATACTATATCGACATCAACCAAAACATTAAATTCCTAGTACAGTTTAGCACACAACCGAGACAGAATGATTGACTGCACATTCATTTAACCAAACCAAAATTAATCTAACCCAACAGAAGTACTATATCGACATCAAACAAAACATTCAATTCCTAGTACAGTTTAGCACACAACCGAGACAGGATGATTGACTGCATATTAATTTAACCAAACCACAATTTAACTAGAGCCCTGAGTAAAAAAAAATTCCAAATCTATAGCAAAACAAACACAAAAATTAAATGAGCATTGAAACACCTAACCGAAAAACCAGAAAATTTTAAATCAAAGTTAGCAATCGTCTCACCTAACAAAACATGAGCGAAAAAAAAATTAAGTTTCAACATAATTTCGTAGGGAAAATATTCAAACAACCATCTCTATCCATATCTTAACAAGCATAAATTCCAATGATATCATTATTCAGTAATACACAGCCACACTTAAAATTAATACACTAACACAAATTATCACTAAAATTGCTTCTGACAAAATACCGCTACCAAAAAAAATTAACATTGTATGCAAACTCAAAATTTAACTAGAAAGTACACAGTTATACACAATCAAATCAGCATAAAAACTAAGTTATTCAATAAAGGAACCTTTTGTATGAAATTTTTTTTTTTAAATACTAGATAATAATCACAACACAAAATTATGTAATAAATGAAAAAATGTCAAATATGTATGTATAGTAACAACATTCAAATTTCATGACAGGTGTCCATGGACCCCAAAATTTGACCTTTGTCACAAACATGGCTTAAAGCTTAAAATTTATAAAATTAAAATTGACGTGCATACATGAATCGCAAAGCAAAATTAAATAACAATCCTATTACAAACAACAAATTTTACATATTTCATAAAACACATAGCATCAAAAAAAATTTTTTTTTTTCTAGAGCTAAAATTAATATTAACCACATACAACATTATGTCCTTTAAGCATCAAATCAAAACATGAAACAAACTGCATAAAAAAAATTTTGAGCTAGAATTCATTAAAAAAAAACTAAGTACAAAATTTTATCTCGCTAAAACATCAAACATGACATAAAACAAGTGCATAAAAAAATTCTGAGCTAAAAATTCATTAAATAACCAATTACAACGTCTCACTTAAACATCAGAAAACGACATGACACAAGTTGCATAGTTATAAAAAAAAATTCCAGCGGAAAGTATGCGAATTAAATGTAAGAGAAAAACCAAAATTTCAATATCCAGTAGCTCTGAGAGAAAAGCAACAAACAACAAAAAAAAAGGGGGGGGGGAGAATGGCGACCCTATAGAGAAAAAAAGAGAGGCTGAATATCTGATCTCGCAAAGCGCCGGAGTGAACCCACATCCAGTTCCACCCCTGGACCGCGGCAGGTGGTGGGGGGGGGTGAACAAAATTGCTCCGAGTAGGAGTGTGCCGGAATGACACGGGCAGAGATGGGACGTCCTCCCCCATCGGCCAAGAACGCCAAGACTCAAACCCCACACAACACCTCCAAATCAATTTTTTAACAGAAACAAGGAGAGGGAAAAAAATTACAAAAAATCAAGCGCATTTACGAAGTCCAATGCTCTAACATGCTCTACATGTCCACAAAAAAATCGATATAACCTATACCCACTCCCCAAACACAACATCGCTTCAACAATTAAACTCTCATCTCAATCAGAACAGCAGATTAACAAAAAAAAAATTGACAAACCCTAACATCTCAGAAAAAAAAAGAAAAACTCAATTCCAAACGCAAACATAATGAACACTTAATAACTATTTCCGTCAAAACTTAACCTTTTCCTTACACTTTAATAGCTCTAAATTCAAATACTGCACAAATGAACATTTAACCAATTCTTTTTTTCTCAAAAACTACTAACCTTATCACTTCAATATCTCAAATTCCAAGTACTACAGCCATAAACACCTAATCAATTACTATCAAAATTTAACACAGTTAATTTCTCTAATTTAAGCAGCGCAACATCTAGCGAACTTTTATCGGAAATAACATCTTCATAACACTTAAATCGCTCAAAACAGTAAGCATAATCAATTAACTGAACCACTTCAAACATTCGGGGCAAAAAAAAACATTGTTAACTAGCAACGAAACACGTACTCCAAATGACAATATACACTCGAATTAATTAAACGGAAAAAAAATTAAAACACACTAAAATGCACAATACAAACATATCAACACATCATAGCTAGATTAGTTAAGATTATGAGAATACACACATACATATACTAACAAAGAGCATAAGAAAAAGACATACATTAACAGCATCTCTAAGTATCTAAATAATAATTAAAAAAAATTACAAGAAAAAAAATTTCACAACTGGAATAGCACACATAAAAAAAATTTTTTTTTTTCACATGTTTAACAGATTAAGTAGGACTATTATTCGGTGACCCATCAAGAAAAAATTCACGACATCAGATGATGTAAAAGAAAAAAAAATTCCGACGACTGGTCCGGCACCAAATGATGGTGCAAAGAAAAAAAAATTTAAAATCCTGGTCACGGCACCATTATAATGCGACGCTCGGTTAACTTAAGTTAATTTAATTTATTCTTATTATCCATTTTATAATTCCCAGGTTCTAATTTATCATTTGGCGTCACACTATAGCTTAAGTTTAAACATTAGATCTTTAATGACAAATAAAACAGTACACTAGATTAAAAAGGCCGGTTCTTAAAGTAACAATTAATTTATTAAACAATAAGATTAAAATTAAGTGACACATAACTGAATATTACTTAGCTTTGAAAGAGGGAGAGAGCGACGGATGGGATTGACCTCGGGTAGCAGGTGAGCTTCCCGAAAGTGGAGGGTTTTTCTGGCAGACGAAGAAGGAGTAAAAGGCCCCGAGAATTGTCGTGCACGAGCTTTTAAAGTTGACCAGATCACTTCGAAAAGAATCCGCTACGGATTCATTACCGTCAAATCTACCACCCTGATTGGAGCGCAAGAACATAACCTTGCCGGCCATAAGGTCCGTTGAACCTAGACGCACCCACATTCCTGTGTAATCCCTATTTCCTGTAAACAGGGCAAATGCAAAAAATAAAACTGTATCTCAGGAGCCGGCGGCCTCCCATCACTAGTTACGGTTAGCGATTAACGTAAGGTAGAAATGAATGAAGTTCCGAATCCCCCCCCCGTTTTAAAAAACGCCATCTAATTCATATTATCTCAAACAAAAAATTATTACAGAATCGGAAAGATCATTTTTTTTCGCCACGATATGGTATATTTATTTTAACAAAATAATGATATTGTCTATTTTTTACGATTTTTTTTAAATGAGTCAAAATTGATACGCTTTTATAAAAATGGTTTCTAAATCATTCCCTTTAAGTTTCCTTTCGAGTTAATGAATTGATATTTTATTTTAAACAAGTTCATGCTTTTCTCTTTTAGAATCAGTCATAAAAAAATAACGAAATCTTTTTTTTACGATTTTTCAAAAAATACTCAAAATTTTAATTAAATATTTAATAACTCCATTATTTATAAAAATAATCTAACGAAACTTTTCTTCCATATGTAGAATAGTATTATCCGTAATTATTCAAAGATTGAAAAAATAGATTAAAAATTACCGCTTTTAAAATTTCTTTTGTGTTTTTCGTCTTTTAGCCCTGAGCTAGCACCCACCCTCCTCTCCTCATTCAACAGCAACTTTAACAAGCCTTTCCTCTTTTAGACTTGCGATACAAACTTTGTTTTGTTTTTACGTCACCTAGAAGTCAAATTATAATCAATTTTATGAATTTTAAAAAAAATCGGAAGTGAGTCTTTAATCTACCCGAAGTAGGTATTTAAATGGTTCAAAATCTGTCAAAAATTATTTTAGGGAGAATTTGTTGGATATACAGTTTTAAAATTCTTTTAAGGAAATAATACAAACAATCTATTGCTTTAAAATTTAGTGGCAACACAACAATTGTTTCCAATAGTTTGGCAATAAAAGATTGTGTTTACTAAATTTTCAATCGAATGGAATTTCTAAATACAGTTTAAAAAGTGAGTATTTAAATCATATATATGCTTCGGTGTAATCAATTTGATAGTTGTAAAAGTGTTATATAGTACTTCATTAATTTGTATTTTAAGACTACAATGGACTGTAATTTTTTTTATTCTAAGTTAATTTTTTGGCAAAATATTGTATTTCAATAAATTTTTTTTGCAAAATCTCATTAAAACAATTTTATGCATATATTCTAATCTAAGTGACACTAAATATCATGAAAATTATCCATTTATGCGCTTTTGAGAATCACGGTTCCGAACGTAATCGGATACCTTAAGAAGTACTATGGGAAAGAAGACAAATTGAACAACATAACCATATTATACGTAGAACACATGATATTTTGGAGAAAATAGATACAGCAAAAATAATTGATGAATTTGCCACAGTAAAATCAAGCTGTATAGCAAAGTTGTGAGCTTTTTTGTAAGGTTTTTAATTTTTGTTTTTAAGGTATCCGACTACGTTCTGAACGACAACAGAGGGGAGCAATTTTAAGAAAAAAACGCGAATAATTATTTCAGTTGGTGGTAACTCTGAAAATAATGTGAATTTTTCAAAAATTCTAGTTGAGCCTCTGTAGAGAGGTCTGAGCTATATACAGGCAAAATATTATTACAATAGAACCATTTTCCACAAAAGGAGAACATTTGGAAAAAAGATTATTCTAAGTTAATTTTTTGCCCAAATATTATATTTAAATAAATTTTTTTTTGTCAAAATGTCCTTAAAACAATTTTATGCATGTATTCTAATCTGAGTGACACTAAATATCATGAAAATTATCCATTTATGCGCTTTTTTAAAATCACGGTTCCGAACGTAGTCGGATATCTTAAATACAATTAAGATTTTTCTTAGCCGTCGAGTTTTATTATTAGCGATACATTTTTTTTCCTCCCAGAATTTAAGGTCCGCGAACCATTTCACTATTTTAGTTTTTCTACTCTTGAGCCCATGGACCTCAAACCTTTTACCTACAGGGGCCTCCATCTAACTTAATCCGGTTCTGGTTACGCCCCTTTTTCACTATATTGATAATTGGAGAAAAACTGTCCTGGTTTTATGCGGATAGGGGGAAAAGCAAACCATGTTCCCCATCAAGATTGGATTATTTTTCTCTTTACAAAATATTACTTCATTGCACTTCAGATGAAGAATTTTTCTCCCCCTCTAAGTCAAGTCTCTTTCCTTTAATTTAAGAAACGGAGATACGTCAGTAACTCTTCTTGGGACAAATATTAGAATTTCTTATTCAAAACATTTAGAGTGGTTTAAGTGGAACATGTTAAGACTAAGTTTGCACTAACATTATTTACAGTTTCTTTTTTTCTGCCAAACTCTTCGTTGAATCATTCTTTACTGTCAATGCTTTAGAACAAGGAGGGTAGTAAGTCCGTTGCGATTGACCGGTGGACTACCAAAACATTTTGGGGTGACCACCTTTACTAACAAGGGTAGGGCATGACTAAGGAAATTCATTTTAGGTTGAGACTTGGTGTAATAGTAGTACTCCTTTAAGGTGCTCAATCCTCAATGTAACTCATCCGCCGAATGGCCAGTCAATTCGGAGAAAATAGTCTCCAATATTCATGCTTAGCTTTTATACAATTAAGTTTCAATTTCCTTCACCGGCCCAGTGGCTGGAGTGGCATGTCGCCTGCCTTCAATGCGGGCGGATTCACATTTTATTTTAATTAAAATTAATTATTCATTAAAATTATTTAAAATTAATATTAATTAAAAATAGTAAATTAATATTAATTAATAATAATTAATTAATATTAATTAAAAGTATTTAAATACATTTATCTAAAAAGGACTTCTTAAACATTTCATATAATTATAAAATAATTAATTTAAAAGTAATAATATATATAATATGTTTTATAAATTATTTTATATTATATATATATAATATTTCATTTATAGTATATTGTATTTCACATAATGTAACTATTTGTAAATAATTTTTATGAAAAATATCATTTAACATTTATTATACATTTTATCATAAATGTTATTTATATTTATGTAAAAATATATTTATTAAACATTATATAAATATTTATATAATTGCAGTAATTTTTTTACTCTATAAAATGCAAAATAATTACGTAGAATATCATTTAATATTTAATAAACCTTTCATAAATAAATTTATTTAATTTTAAAAAATAATTAAAGGAATTGAAAGAAAAAGGTTTTTCACGGGATTCGAACTTGGACCCACCCGCAATAAAGGCAAGCGACTTGCCAATAGAGCCACGGGGCCGGTGAAGGAAATGAAACTTAATTGTATAAAAGCTAAGCATAAAGTTCGGAGACTATTTTCTCCGAATTAACAAGCCATCCGGCGGAATTACATTGAGGATTGAACACCCTAAATGAGTACTACTATTACGCCAAGTCTCGGCCCCAAATGAATTTCCTTAGTCGGGACCTTCCCTTGTAAGTTGCATTTCTTAACTTGAGTTGTAGATATTTGTTACGTTGTTGAGAATTGTTAATAAATTTTGTTTTGAGAGAGAGAGAGAGAGACTATGGCTAATCTTCCTTCTAACCCTCGTACACTAATGGAGAGGATAGCCCCTCCATTACAAGTGTTCTATAACAGTTCTATAAATCTCAGCTCTTCAAGACAGTTCTGCTATTGCTCTATCGCATATGACAGTGTTTCTCAAAGAGTGGGGCGCGTCCCCTTCGGGGCGCGCGATGATCCTACAAGGGGGGCGCGAGCATATCGAAAATTTAAAGATTTTTTTTTAAAAAAATAACCGGAATGAGAAGTAAAACAAAATGCTTTCTTCCATAATAAAAAAATACACACAAAACACTGACATAATTTATGTTTATTATCTGGTTTTTTTCCGTCATCAAATAGCTATCTTTGATCCCAAAACCAAATTAAAGAAGAAAAAAACATTTTTTTTTTAATTTACTGTATTTCCTCAAGGAGAGATTTTTTTTATTACGTTTTAACATAAAATATTACTCGTTAAAAGAAAAAACGAAACCCAGACCCTGAGAAAAATTCTAAGAAGATAAGCAATTCATCATTGTAATTATTATTGAAATACTGTACATTAGTTGTAGAAAAAGAAAAGGAAGACATGATTCACTTTTCAGCCAGGCTGTATAGTACGTTTGCTAATCATTTGATTGACCTTCAAACTTATGGTATGGTTATTCAATATTAGTTTTATGCGTTTGCTTTTCGCTTAGGGAAATTGTAAATAATAGAGTTTTACGATATTTGGAAAAGAATTGATTGATTTAACATTTCTGTAATTTTTGTGAAAAGTCTCTCTGATTTGCGTCCTTTATTATGGTCTTGTACTTTTGAATCATTTTAGTTCAGTTTTATTGGATTTTTTTTCAAATCATCAAAGAATTGAATAGTCCTTGAAAGAAGGTAAGTATACTTTCTATAAATTAAAATATTCACTAGAATTCCGATTTGTATCGTGTACAGTAAAAATATTTATAAACAAATGAGTGGGGTGACTGAGTCCCCCCG
This sequence comes from Trichonephila clavipes, assembly GCA_019973935.1. Taxonomy (NCBI): domain Eukaryota; kingdom Metazoa; phylum Arthropoda; class Arachnida; order Araneae; family Nephilidae; genus Trichonephila; species Trichonephila clavipes. Next base: position 74,958 of record BMAU01018408.1, read on the forward strand.
CACTACCATTAGCGTTAGTATCGAGTACGCGTCTGCTCCCGGGTTAAAACATTTTGAAGTCTTCTCGCTTTAAATGTTAAAAAGTAACACAATTATTCTTCATCGGAATTTTATATTCTTTTTCATTATTTAACATTAATTATGAATGCTAATTCTGTGAGGTTTAAAATTACAGTTTTTTGAAACAGTTATTTACAATTATAGCATTTATCTAAAAAAAAATCATTTTACATTTTTGTATACAATGTCGTGCACGCAGTTTTACTCTCCAGTTCAGCTATTATATCAAGAATATTGTTTTATTTTTTTAAAAAAATGAACTCGTGCGAATAGTCGGTGTTTCAGCCAGTATACGTTTAATGTATCAGTACTGAAGAAGGTATTTTATAAATAATTTCTTATTATTAAATTTGGTCGCGGTAGCCGAGTGGTATAGGTATCGGATCGTGGCTTGCCTTGTCACGAGTTCGAGCCCAGTACCACTAAAGACCCGCCGTGTAGGGCAGCGATGCACGTTAAATCTGTCGAGAGTTGAAACGTCCTCCCGTTGGTGTGGTGTGGAAGTTAGGAGAGAGGGGTGCCAGCTCAGGTGTCTTCCACGTCACTTGACCATGGTTCAAAATTACGTGGTCCGTCGTCAAAAGCCCTCGTGCAGCTGAACAGTGCGACGTTAATATTCAATCAATCTTATTACTAAATTAAGAACAAGTTTAATAATTATTAGGGACTTCCACGGGCTTGTCTTGTAGAGGAAAGTTTTTCAAAGGAAGGTTTAATATCAGAAATTGACACTTAGAGCTATTTTTCTATATTTAGCTGAGATCTATATTTTGTCTTCAAAGCATCCACCGCAGAAAATCCGGTTTAACAAAGGTAGGATGTTGAAAAAGGTAATAGTATACGAAGTGCTTTTGTTTTCAGTACAGATAATTCCTCATCCACCTCTACCCAAAATTCAAAGAGCGATTAAAAACAAAATTGCCTTTTAATTTTTCACTGGATGTGAAATCTATGAAGATTTCTTCTTCGGAAGTTGAGAGCCCTTCTAGAGTATCTTGAAATAGATCCCTAATCCACTCGTAACTTGCTACCAAGCTGTCCTCATCCAGAAAATACTTTTTAAAATTCTTTGCCAACATAGCTAAATGATTTTACATGTTTTAAAAACAACTTTCACATGTTGTTCTACAGATTTGTAAGTTTTAACACATATCGAGCTGGGGCTTTTTTCCCCATCATTTACTTCAGTAGTGGTAAATCCAAAATTTAAGTATTTTTGAGAAGATCGCCTTGATTTGATTTTCGGAACCATGCTCGTTCGTCTGTGTACTTGTTGATTCTTTATTATGGTCGAATGTTCGCTTACGACTTAAAAATGTATGTATGATATTGTTTTAATCTACTGCCGTAAATACTTAATTACCGTGAATTACAATTAACGTGTAAATTAAAAAAAATGTACATTCAAGCTAGATTCGGTAGCTATAGGAGTATCGAGTCGACCAAAACTGACTGGAATTGTACGAGGAAAAGCATTTTTACATGTTTTGCGCAGACATCCGATGGGTTGCCCAGACTCACGCAAAAGTACCCGATAATGCCAGATGTAATGGATATGATAGAGAGCAACATAGACTAGACTATTTTTCTAATGATATTTGTACTTTGAGAAACGGATGCTGAAGGAAATAAATCTTTAATTAAATATATCATTTTGCGATCTGTTCCAATTTAAAAATTAGACAAAGAAAAATAACATAATAATAAGTAAGTAATATATATTTTAAGTAATTTTCTTAAAATATATATTACTTAAAAGTTCCATATACACAAAATTTAATATACTTATCGTATTAATTTGTACGGTTCATAATTAAGATCGTATTGTAACTTTAGCGTCTCTCTCAAAGTGCATTTTTATTGCAGTAAATACATTATTGTTGTACAGGGGGGCGAGACAAAAATTATGATTGAAAATTGGGTCGCCAGTATTGAAAGTTTGAGAAACACTAGCATATGACATAAAATGAATTCATTATGAAATTTGCCCTTCTTTTAAAAATTTTGACTTACTTCTTTATATGCACCGAATATATATATATAGCTCAGATTTAGCGCGGGCTCTGCATTTTCATGTGGAATTTTTAGGTAAGTTACCTCTATTTTGTAATGGATTTAGATATTCCTATCCATTACTTTCAATAGGTCTTTGCTCAGTATTATTTACATAAAGGGGGAAGGTTGGCTGGCCAAAAAACATGTTCAACCCCACTTTTATATAAAAAAATGTTTATATATTAGCTGTCCTAAGTCAGCAATGTTTATAATACTGCAGCATCCATTTTATAATTTTAATTTAGTGTCCTTCATTGTATGTTCTCTTTACTGTCTCTGTGTTTTTTTCGAATGTGATTGATGTGAAAGTTTATCTCTTGTTTGTAGAGGATTAGACTAAATATATATATTTATTGTGGTGCCTGAGAGCTTGTCCAGCTTCCTCTTTAAACGAGAGCCCTGATAAATCAGTTGCTACTTGTTCCATTTTTCCAAAATCATTTCTGAAAAATTAGGTATTATTTTCTAGAGATTTTAGTAGACTAGATCCTTTTAATAATGTGTACGCTTAACTTCTTGCAATGATTTTCTAGAACTATTTATTCTCTGGAGTAGGCTATTTCAAATCATGTTCATTAGGGAAGTTTCATATTTGCCCATCTGTTTCAAAGGGAAGTTTCCTCATTCGTATCAGAGATTTCTCAGCCAGGGCAGCCTTTATTAACATTTATCTTGATATTAAGACCTAAATTCAACTAGTTTAAAATAGTTTACTTTTTGAACTAGACATAACTTTTATCACATAGCTTTATTTTGTTTCATTTATCTTCAATAGTAAAATATACCGATGGAAATAAATATCCCATTACCAAGAAGGAATTGTGCTGTATCAACGAAATTTGGTAGGCATGTTTATACATCTGTAAGATCGTTTCGACTCCAATTCCGCTTTAGGCGCATAAATTTGGTGGTAGTTGCGCCGCTTTGCGGATGTAAATCAAGTGTACTTTAAAAACGCACTTTAAAATTTGTGAATGTCACTAATCGTTGAGATTTGATATCGTGAGTTGAGGTTAGTTCAGAATGACTTTAAGAAAGATGAAGAAGCCTTTATCAATAGCTCACTGAATTTGAACGAGGTAGTATAATAGAGCTAAAAAAAAGTAGAATTTCTTTTCACGATGTTGCACAAAGACTTGGTAGGAATGTATCCAGTGTGCAAGATTTTTTGCAGCTGTGGTCCCGGAAAGGCCTTACCTCAAAAACCTATGGTCCAACCACGTACGGGTCACTACTGACAGAGAAGACCTCCGAAATTCTCTACAAAGCTGGGAAGCATCGTAGTGCATCTACACCAGAAATTACAGGTTCTACAGAATTACAGGTACATAGCTCCTAGCCAGACGCCCTGTAGCGTTCATACCATTAGCTCAAATTCACGATATCTGCGTCTTCAGTGATGTCACGCTAAAGATCATAGGAGAGTTGAGTTTCGATGTATTGTGTTCGCCAATCAAAGCTGATTCAGTCTTGGTGCCAGTGATGGCTGTATCAAAAGAAGGTCAGGTCGGCGCCTGCAAGCAACCTCTCTACGGCCTAGACACACTGGGTGCGCACCTAGAGTTATGGCTAGGTGCGAGCAATTTCTTTTATTACAGGTGTACCCTTGAGGTTAATTCACACATCCTGACAGCAAAGTTGTACGCCAGTTCAGATTCGAACTAATGCACTGGCATTTATCAACATCATTCAAGGTGTGTTTTTAAACAGGATAACGTGCACCCTTATACTCAGTTGCAACCCAATATGTTCTATAGAGTGTCGACGTGTTACCTTGACCTGCTAAATCACCAGATCTTACTTCATTCGAACCCGAATGAGACATCAGTGGACGGCTACGACAGTGTCATCCTCAACCAGAATTAAACAACCTTTTACTGTCCCACGAAGAGCAACAGGCATACAACTCCATCCCACAAACTGATATCCGGCGTTTGTAAGACGCTTTGTATGCACGTTTGCATATTTGCATTTAAAATTATGGCGGTTACACTGGTTTATAATGCACTATCATGTCACATTTTCTAGCACTTATATAAACCTGTGATCTTGAATCATTAATCAATTAAATATGTTACCAAGACAAATACATTGCTGAAGTTTCATTAGTGTACAATAATTTTTTTCTTGATGTTGGGATTTTTTTTCTTCAGTGTAAGATATCCAAGAGAAATTAAACACGGTTGTTAACTTAAGATGAACTTGTCTGACTTGAATAGCATAATAGTATACGTTTGCTCGAAATAAAATTTGTGCAAAGGGAAAAAAAAACGCATTTGAAAATTTTGTACATATTACAACAATACAGATATACGGAAGAAGAATGGCTATAGCAGCTGAACGAATCAAATCCGTGGAAGAGGCATAATGTACACCCCCGCAACCCCGGTGTTGAAGGGGGCAGTGTTCTAGGGGGGCCAAAGCCTGATTACCACCGAGTACTTACCCTTTGTAAAATCTGGCTTGGGGCCTTAAACCTGACTTTGCGGGTGGACCCTAATATTCTCTGTTACGCCCCCAGTGGAAATCATTGGGGTTGTAATATCGGTTCAAAATTTCTCCATTGCACGTTGATTTTATAACTGGATTCCATCAAAACTGGGGCCCTTACTGCTGCTAGGGGTCCATGGAGGCTGCCAGGTCCATCAGCCGCTTAATCCACCTCTGAGCGTAGCTACCACCGTGTCAGCCGTATCAATGATACTGGGTCCCCAAGCTTCATGGCCCCAACATGTGTAATTATGGTCCAACTAATAGAGTTATCGTATAAAAAAAGGGTCCCGAAGGAATATTGATGCAGAGCCCACTCAAAACTAGCTACGCCAGTGTGGTGAAAGCACAGCAATGATTTGGGCCATTATGCTACTCATACAGGGTGGAACGTGGGAACTTCCTGTTTTGAAAATGCAATAAAACACCCTACATGGTTCATTTGACTTTATTGTTATTTTCCTCCAACCACACAACATTGGTAATTTGAATTTACACAGTTTTTAACACAATGTCGGTCAAATGTCGCTTTCCATTAGGAATACTATGATGCAGTCAATTTCGAAAACTTTGTGAGCGACCTTTTCAAACATATCGACCCGGATATTGTCAATTTTGGCTCGTATGTTGTTCCTAGGGTTTTCCAAGGTCTTGGAGTGATCTTTTAAAACCAGGGACTTGAGATAAGCTCGCATGAAGTGATAAAGAGGAGATAAATCATGTGAACGAGCAGACAAGTTTAGGTCCCCTCGCAGGGAAATCGGTTACTCGCGAAAGGCTGCTTTTAAAATACTCATGGAGACCCTGGTCTGGGCTTTGACCCCATCTTGTTGTAACCACACGTTGTCAAGATCCCTTCCTTGGAGAGCGGGTAAGAAGAATTGTTGGATCATTGTCCCATACCAGTCTGAATCGGCATACGAGCTCGTTCCATATTTTCAGGTGTTCTGGCGGTCTTCGAAGGTCCTTTCCTTTCTTTGGAGACATTCCCCGTTGTTCTGAAGACGTACTTCCACTTTAAGAGGACTTGGTACCCTTTGAACTACTTTCTTTCTTTATGCATTTAAAAATTATATTTTAACATTTTATGTAATGTTTCTATTCAAGAAAATGATACGAGATGAAATTTTTCACATATTATTCACACAATTTTAAAAATTTAAATTTTTTGAAGAAAATTAGGAAAATTTTAAAATCTTACTCCTTTTGTAATTATTAATTTTTTGACCTGAAATTTTTTTGTAATATTCTTATAGATGTTATAAACAAAACTTTAGGGATCGATTTTACTTAAAATAACTTAATTCGTTTTTGAGGAAAAAAATAAAACGTTGATATGCATGCTGAAAATCAACAAAAAAGCCAATATCTCTTACATCTTAATTTTTTTAAAAAAAAGGTATTCAGTTTACAGCAAACTGGATCCCTAATTCTGTTACATGATTTATATGCAACACACAGGAAAAAATGGAAGCGATTGGTAAATAGTTGTGGCAGGAGTAGCATTTTGAATGCACTCATGTTTCGAAAAACACAAACTGAGAAAAACCACTTTTAAGTTTATAATTCTGAAAAAAAACGTAAAATACCACTTTAAGATATTAGCTATATATTTTTCTTTAAAATAATTGCATTTTCGTATTTTTTCAACTCATACATTTTTATAAATAATCAATTTTAAGAAGGTATTAATTGCACACACACAAGAAAATTCAAGAAAAATGTTAAAATTTTTTTTTTTTCTGTCCTGACAGAAAGTTTAGTTTTTTTCTTCACATATATTGAAGTATTACATTTGTATGAAAAACATATTGGGAATAAAAGCTGAAATTATGAAATAATTAATATAAAACGCCTTAATTCAAAAATTTTACATGCACACATTTGACAAAGAAGAAAAATTACATTATTGTATTGCCTCGGAAATATTCTGCTTTATATATTACACATTCTTTTTTTATAGTTATTATTTCTCTTTATAAAATAGATTTTTTTTTATCATAACGCTTTTTTTTTCTAAAAAAGGGGGTGTGGCCGAATTGCCTAATTTGTTTTCAAATGAAGTTTTATTCAACTTCTAACTTTCCGACTTGCACAAATGATATATTAATCGAAAGAAAATAATGCAAATAATAAGATTAAATAAAAATAAAAATAAACGATAGGTCGGTCATTTTGGGGGTACCAAGTCGTCTTAAAACCCATTTCCAATCAGGATTATGACCTTGTGGAGGAATATCGAAGTGACGACGATAGACACGTTGTACTGCAATCACCGACCGATCGTCAGGAAAATACGTCTCCACGGCAAAAGTGCGCTGCTGCGTCAACCACAACATGTGTGAAACTGAAACATAAATATCTCACTCCACCCTTTCTATCAAACCCCTCTCTACGAACATCTCTAGAACATGTTCAAAACAAGAAGTTGCCACGCCCCATCCTGTAGAGCCCCACCAATTATCTTTATCAGCAACACAGGTATTTTTGAAAAATATGTTTATATGTTAGATGAAACTTTGTTACTCTTACTCTAATTATTTCAGTAGACTTTTTTTTTACCAACAGAAAAATTTAGTTTCTACAGACATATTTAAGAAAAACATACCAACGAAAACTTCTTATAATAAAGGATGGTTTAATGAATTAAAGACATTAAGAATTATGCAAATAATTGTATTATTGATTACTTCAATTATTTTAATACTATCGATCAATTATGTTAGTTTAATAATGATTTTTAACATTCTCCTTGCAGAAAGAAATGAGTACATTACTTTTGATGTGTGTGTGTGACTTATTTTTCTTTTAATTAAAAACATTCTTACTGTCTTATGTTATTACACGTTTTCCTCCATCGTTGTGACAGACAAATATTTTACGATTAATGATTTTATTCGCAATTCGGTAGTTTTGAATAATATTAATTAATTAACAATATTCCTTTTAAACAAAAAAAATGGATAACAGACTATGACTTATGATTAACAGACTATCTTATTGTGTATATATGTATGTAAGTAACATCTTTTGTCTTCCTCTTTCTATTTTGTTATCCGTTTTTGTTAGTGTATATTTCGAGAATTAGTTCCAAAGAAATTAAAACTTAATTTTAAAGCACAATTGTTTTTTTCTTTACTCAGACAAAACTCGTTTATTAAATACTAAAGAGAAAGTCAATCAAACTTTGTGAGCCAGAATATATAAATGTAAGGTTTTTTTACAACACAGTGAATCCCTTCATTTCATCACACTTCTCAAAAGTTAGAAATTTACAAAAATTTAAAAACGTGTTTATTTATACAACATAATTTATTTTATAAAAAACGTTCGAATAAAAGTTCAAACTTTGGCGACAAGCTGTTGGCCTTGGCATGGGTGTTTATTTGAATCACCGACCTACTAGTCCACACACACGCTTTGCATGCCTTAGACTACTGTGACGAAAAAGGAGAATTCCAATTTGGGCCAGTCATTAAGGGCTTTTGTTCCTGCCCTTTTGTTGTTGTGCGACGAGTCTATCAGCGTTCTTTCAAATGCTAATCCTCTTGGGAAATATTGGGTCTGTAAAAATTATTATTATAAATCTTCCCCCCGAAGACGAAGATGTGAGTATAGAAATTAAGACTTGTGTATAAACATTAAACCTTCAGGTTAGAAAGAGAGAGAAGTTAGGCTGCTAACGGCTGGCAGTGGTTGATTAAACGTGAAGAGAGGCGTGGATACTTCGTAGCTGATTATTGAAATATTAAAGTTGATGATTTGTCAATTAGGAATCAAATTAGATTATGCCGCTAAGAATTAGAAGATATTGGTTAGACGTAAGTGATCTGATTATTTAAAATCTTCTTGTATCTCGTCTACCTTGCTAGTGCTTTCCATATTTGGTATTTGGAGTGCATCTCTTAACTTGGTTAATAGAATTTGTGTTGTTGTCCGTAACTGAGAATAAATTAAAGTTTTGAATATGGCTAATCTTTCTTCCGGTTATCCCATACTAATGAACGTCACAGGGTGACCATTAAAATTGTTTGTGATGAAAGGGTCCATTGCAAAATTATGTTTATAAAACTACTAAATTTTTTACTTTACTTTTATATAAAAATTCAATTTGATAAAAATGTTAATTCATTATTTAATGAAACTACGACTACTTATGAGTATTAATAAAACTTGCTTTATATTAATTCTTGTTGAACGTCCCCGCATCATCAAAGAAAAAGGACTTTGGAAATTGTCCCGCTTAGTAAAACAAAATCGATGCCCTACAGCGGGTCAGTTGACAGCCCAATATGATGCAGGTTCAAGTTCAGGTTTTTCGGAATTCACAGCTCAGCGGACACTTTTAGATATGGGATTGCACAGCAGACGTCCTACTCGTGGGTCTCTGTTCACTAAGAGTCATTGCTAACTACGCCTAGAGTGGATTAAAAAACATTGGGACTTGACTGAGAATGAGTAGAAGGGAGTTTCTTGATTTGATGGATCACGGTTTCTCATTCATCACGTCGTGGTTATGTCAGGGTGTGCCGTCTTCTACAATTGAACAATTGCTCCCTCTAAGTGCACAGAATGAAGATGTCGGTAATATGCTTTGAAGAACATTATCATACCATTAGTTCTGGTAGAAGGGAACGTGTATACTACCTGAACTTAATTGCGAATCTATTGTACCCTTTTATGGCGTCTGTTTTCCCAACTGGAAATGGAATCTTCCAAGAGAACAGCGTCCTATATGAAAAGGGTAGAAATGAGTTAGAAGTGTTCAAGGAGCATACAAATAAATTCCATTTAATATTTTGGCCACCTAACTCGGCGTATCTTAATCTGATTGAAATGAAGCTCAGTGATCAAACATCTTCAAGTCGGAATCTAACGACTTTACGAGATCACTACTTAGACAATTCGTACAACTTGTCTCCAGTCATCTACCAAGAACTTGAAGTTTCCGTGCCAAAGAGAGTTTACAGCCGTTTTGTAGGCAGAAAGTGGTGTAACGTGTTATTGAGTAAGTATTCATAATGTTTTGGCTCTTCGATGTATATGTGGGACATTAAAGTTGCAACACCATGAAAGAGAAATGATGACCGAAGCGGGAGAGAGAAACAACATCTCAAACTATAAATAAAAAGTTACGTAGTAGGTTGTTCATTCTCAGAAACGGCATTTGAATGTTTGTTGTTTGTGAAAAAATCGCGTTATACTTCGTTAAAGAATGAGAAACTACTACCAGCATGAATCGAAATTCGAAAGCGCCAGGAACGTGACCTGTCGAGAGAAAGGTTTATCGTTACACAATATTGCTACTTGCATTGGTCAAAATCCAACGACTGTCATGCGTATAGGGGATAATCAATGGATCCAAGAAAATCCTATTAAACCTCATGAAGACCCTAAAAGGCCTAAGTTACTAACAAATGAGATAAAAAAAAAAGGTTAAAAGGTCGGCCTTGCAGTATCGTGCAAAGATATCATTAATATTAAGTTAGAATGGGGCCTATATATATATATATATTTGCAGCATGAAAGTACTTGCGCAAACAATGCGACGGCGTGTGGAGCAACATGGATTGTCTGCACAGCTTTTGGGTACATAACCCCCTTATTCACATCTTGTGTAATTTTAACAGCCAAAGTTACATTTCTCAGATCTTAATGCCGTTGGCTGTACCCTATATTCGTGACCTCGGAGTCGTCCTTTTTTCAACATGACAATGCAAGACTCCATGTTGACCATCGTATCTAGATCTACATCGACAAAGGGGGTTTTAACTGTTGCTCTGTCCAGCACATTCTGTAGATCTCTCACCCATTGAAAATATTTGGTTGTGGGTTACTGAGATTCTAGAACGCCAGCATTCTTCAACCATTATGAACTATGAAGTGTGGCATAGACTTAAAGCAACGTAAAATAACTTTCCAAAATGTATCATCTATGCCCCGTTCAACTCGATGTCCAACCGGAGGACAGATTTTTTAACTGCCAGAGACAGTAGCTGTGTGTGCTAATTTCCTCCAATAAATGTATAAAAAGTTAATTTTTGATGCTTACTTTCCTTCCCGATTTTGTAATTTTGATGGATATTATTTCAGTGTAAAATTTCTCTATGAATTTCTGAAGAATAAAAATATGCTAAAGCGCCAAATCAGAAAAACATTGCTAAATGGTTTACTACGCATACAACCAATGAGAAACAAGCTGTTCCCCTTGTGCTTTGGAGGGAAAATGCGCGAGTCGCTCTCTCTGTAACTCCATTTGTGTCATTGTTACAAAAAAGAAACTGCCTTCAAAAGGAAGATAATCTGTCACGGGACTTGTTTGCTTGCAGTACTTGAAACAGTTGAACTTTTTTCTCATAATATTGTGTTAATATACTGCATTATAAATTCAGTAAACAAAAATGCAGAGTGTTATTAATAATGTCAAAGGAAAAGCGTTGAATGTCGCAGAATTTTTTACACCAGTTTTGAAGGTAACTATTTTTAAATGTATTGTACAATAATGTACGGAAAGAGAAAAATAAGACATTACGTATAACATTTTTTATTTTTGTTACATTATGATTAGAATGTATGACTTTTGATTTCTATCAACTGGTATTTTGTTCCTTCCATTTTTGCTAACAGTAACGAGTTTCATTTATGGACTAGAGATACTAAAATTTTAATGATAAGATGGAAATATGTGTTGTATTTACATATGCAATTATGTTGCACAATAAACATGAATCTGTTAAAAATAATCAAGAAATAAAATTGCTTGGAATATCTGGAGAAGCCGGTTTTTTTTATGCCATATTTTTTTTCTTACAACTAACTGAAATGTATTCTGATATCTTTAGATAAGTACCCAAATTTATTAAGTATTCTTCAATGACTTTAAAATTTAACCAAAACGTTTTTGAAGAGAAATATATTAATTTATGTGAATGTTTAATAAATCTCAAAATTTAATTTAAAAATATAATCCAGTTCTTTCTAAGCAAACAACTTTTTTGTTGTAAAAGTTTTTTTATTTCTTAGTTCAACACAAAGTTTTAACCATTTTCTTAAAATTTTTTTCTTAAGATCAGAAAAATAATCAAAACAGGTATTGACTCCCACTTTTCAAATATTTTTATGCTTTAATCTGAAACTTTCATTTTTAGCTTATAGTTTAAATCAATATTTATAAATGAATTTTGTGTAACATAACTATACTTTATTGTAGCATTATAAAGTACTGTGTTTTAAATGAACATTCAAGTTCAAAATATTCTCAAGAGCTATATATAAATGATTCTCAAGTTATTGTAGAATAATTTTAATGTCTGAAATGAACTGAGCACAATTTAAGTTTTAATAAAGATGTTTTGTAAAATATTTTGGTACTTATCACTTATAGGAACTGTGGTGTTATGATTGCTTTTCTGAGCTGTCATCAACACAAACATTTATGTTATCTGAAAAGATACATTCACTATGATCACAACAATGGAAAAAAATTTGGCATACTTCATGATGCCTGTAACTAATAAGTACCCTAAGTTCTTTTCTCAGACTAAGGAAAATGTTGTTCTTAAGGTATTACAAATATCTGCAAATCTAAGCATGCCCTTCGATATATAAAATGAAAAATAAAAGGATTCATGATTTTATGGTACATTTAAATTAAAGTAAATTTCAAAATATATCGGTAAAGATATTAAGCAATCATTTAATATTTTTATTAAGTGTAATGTAAGTTTCTATCATAAAATCAAAAGCAAACAAACTATAAATAAGTTTAGAGAAGTATGTTTTTGATCATTTTAAACTAAGTCTTACTTTACTGAGACCTTTTGAAATATCCAAATGATTAATTATATATTTTTTCTGATATGGAAATATAAGACCTTCTGTACAAAAGATGAGTGTAAAACTTAAGAAAATATCTTATTAAAAGTTTATTCATCATATTCATCTGGAAATAAAGTTAAATGGGTTGAATCCTAGGAGGACCCACTTTTGGTTGCCAAATTTTTTTGTCGTCAAATTTTGAGCAATAAAGGTTACAATATGGTAACCCTTCCATTTCATCGAAAAATTCGGATTTTCAAATCACCTAAAAATGGCAACCCTAAAAAGTACAACGTTTTTCGCCTTTTCCGAAAAAACGTCATTTTGACATTTGACTTCATTTGCTCTCCACCGGTTGTTGTTAAGAATGGCGTGTGAAAGGAAATTAATTGAAAGTGAGGCTACGACAGGTTTCTTTGTGCTCCTGGTCACAAAGGGGAAGAAAGAGACATTAGAATGGTGTATGAAAGCTAATTTAATTGCTTCTCGTTATTAATGTCCGAGGTTTAAAAAAAATATGCGTTTGTAAGAACGAAAGGGAATGGTTGACGGCTACGAATGGCGTTGCCGCAACCAGTCGAAAGCTAATCGCCACGACGTTGTTCGGAGTGTGAGAAAGGGCACTTGGTTTAGCGAAAGCAAACTTGCTATAATAATTATCTTGCGTTTGACCAGATATTGGTTTGGCAAGAGCATGAATGCGTTTGTGGTGAATGACTTGGAAAGTTAATAAGAATAGGTCACAAGTTGGTGGATGACAATTTTCATGAATTCCTTGCATCCATCGCAAGGGTGTATCCACCAACGGAACATGACGAAATGCAAGCGTAAGGTAAGTGCCTTTTAAAATTTTTAAAATGATTGATTTCATGTATTTCTTCAATTTTATATTTGTGAAACGCCCCTTTCGTCCTTTTTTAAAAATGTAAATCATGTTGTACACACTGGTTTTAGAATGCTTTTTTAAAATGAATTTCATTGCTTTCTCCGTTTTTCTTTATATAATGATTAATTTAATGTATTTATTCGTTTTTCATCTTTGCGAAACGCCCATTTCATCCCCCGCTGATGCATGCGCTTCCCAAGAGTTTTTCGTCATTGACGCCTTTTTGAAAACCTTCAATTTGGCGCTTTTTGGCGAAAAATTTTTGGCGCCAAAAACAGCAGTGGGTCCTCCTAGGATTTTACCGCTAATTTAATTGCTTCTCGTTATGAATGTCCGAGGTGTAAAAAAAATATGCGTTTGCAAAAGCGAAAGAGAACGGTTGACGGCTACGAATGGCGTTGCCGCAACCAGTCGAAAGATAATCGCCACGGCGTGCCGTTCGGAGTGTGAGAAAAGGCACTTGGTTTAAAGCAAACTTGCTATAACTATTATCTTGCGTTTGTGAGATATTGGTTTGGCAAGAGCATGAATGCGTTCGTGGTGAATGACTTGAAAGTTAATAAGAATATGACAAAGTTAATAAGACATGTGGCGGCGATCTAACGATCACAAGTTGGTGAATGAGAATTTTCATAAATTCCTTGCATCCATCGCAAGGGTGTATCCACCAACAGATCATGATGAAATGCAAGCGTAAGGTAAGTGCTTTTTAACATTTTTAAAAAAGATTGATTTCATGTATTTCTTCGATTTTTATCTTTGCGAGAAACGCCCCTTTCGTCCTTTTTTAAAAATGTAAATCATGTTGTACACACTGGTTTTAGAATGCTTTTAAAATGAATTTCATTGCTTTCTCCATTTTTTCTTTATATAATGATTAATTTAATGTATTTATTCGATTTCATCTTTGCGAAACGCCCATTTCATCCCCTCCTCCCCCCTCCGCTGACGCATATGCTTCCCAAGAGTTTTTCGTCATTGACGCCTTTTGAAAACCTTCAATTTGGCGCTTTTTGGCGAAAAATTTTTGGCGCCAAAAACAGCAGTGGGTCCTCCTAGGATTTTACCGCTAATTTAATTGCTTCTCGTTATGAATGTCCGAGGTGTAAAAAAAATATGCGTTTGCAAAAGCGAAGAGAACGGTTGACGGCTACGAATAGGCGTTGCCGCAACCAGTAAAGATAATCGCCACGACGTCGTTCGGAGTGTGAGAAAAGGCACTTGGTTTAGCGAAAGCAAACTTGCTATAACTATTATCTTGCGTTTGACGAGATATTGGTTTGGCAAGAGCATGAATGCGTTCGTGGTGAATGACTTGAAAGTTAATAAGAATATGACAAAGTTAATAAGACATGTGGCGGCGATCTAACGATCACAAGTTGGTGAATGAGAATTTTCATAAATTCCTTGCATCCATCGCAAGGGTGTATCCACCAACAGATCATGATGAAATGCAAGCGTAAGGTAAGTGCTTTTTAACATTTTTTAAAAAGATTGATTTCATGTATTTCTTCGATTTTATCTTTGCGAAACGCCCCTTTCGTCCTTTTTAAAAATGTAAATCATGTTGTACACACTGGTTTTAGAATGCTTTTTAAAATGAATTTCATTGCTTTTTCTCCATTTTTTTCTTTATATAATGATTAATTTAATGTATTTATTCGATTTCATCTTTGCGAAACGCCCATTTCATCCCCCTCCTCCCCCCACCGCTGACGCATGCGCGTCCCAAGAGTTTTTCGTCATTGACGCCTTTTTGAAAACCTTCAATTTGGCGCTTTTTGGCGAAAAATTTTTGGCGCCAAAAACAGCAGTGGGTCCTCCTAGGATGTTACCGTTAAATGTTTTGTTTTTTACGTATTATTTGCCACAAGTTTATTTTCTACTAGTTCTATTTTTTATTGCTAAAAGCATCTTGGGTAAACTTGTGTTACAAAATCTGTTGTACAAGTTTTGGCCTAAAAAACCTGAAAACTGATTAATTCACTGAAAAACAGTGTTTGTGTCAAGGGGAATGGCACATGTTTGAATTACCTAACATCTCCCGTCTCTCCATTTTTTCTGTTGAGTCAACTACAGATCCTTTTGTTTGGTCACAGTCTTCATTTATGAGACCAAGCAACTGGAGTCAAGAAAATTTTTTAAAGGTTTTAAAAGAGTAACATATTAATGTGGGATTTTAGTACTTATGTATAATCGCAACTCTAGAGGACATTATATGAAACGAAGCATATGGTTTCCAATTCAGCACATATGATGCATGTGAAATCAGGGTTGCCAACTTGCTGAGTTATTTTGAACGCTGGCATTGTTGCAATTGTATGTACCGTATTTTCATGTATATAATCCGCAGCGTCGTATTATCTACAAAGCCTTTGGTAAACTCCTAGGAGAGCCCCCACCCTTGGCGCCAAACCGAAAAAAGCGCCAAGCGAAAACGACATGGCGCCAAGCAAACCCGACAACGGTGACAAGTAAATATAGCAGTATAATATGGATGCGCAATGAAAATACATGTAAACAATACAGAAATTTAACATTTAATATAAAAAATATAACAACAGCACTTACTTTCTTATTGTTGATCCTTCCCAAGTGGAGGGTAAAATGTAACAACTGCTTTAAAAAAATTCTGGAAAGTCTCGTCGCTGAGTGAGTTATCGCGAGAGCGCCGCCATAAATACTCAGCGAGGTAATGGTTGAACATGCCTTCTGCGTGGCTGGTGTGATTACGGAGAAAACGTTTTATTGCCGATAAACTTACTATTGGAAAACCACGAATTCTTTCTTATACTTCTGCAAACATCATGCGTATTCACACCTTTTTTTCGACATCTCCATTCAAATCCATCCAAAACAACACTCTTTCGTTCATTTAATCCCATTTGCTCATTACATTTAGGACATTCATAACTTGAAGCAATTAATCCTTCTTTCATACACCATTCAATCAATTCTTTCTTGCTTCTAGCATTCAATAACGTAAAAATTTAACGTGTATTCACTTACAAAGCGCAGCCATACTTTCAACCCGGTGCCCAACAACAAAATGAAATTTAAAATGCGCGCCCACAAATGACGAAAATTCTAGAAAAAGTTAGGGTTGCCATATGTTGTATTTAAAAGCAAGCTTACCATGACGGCGCAATTATCGCCAACCAAAGTAATTCACGCTAAGGGTGGGGGCTCTCCTAGGAGTGAACCAAGCCTTTTTTTCGAGTAAAAAAAAAATAAACATTGTATAATCCACAGCAGTTTTTACGGCAAATAATCCAAAAATATAAACTGCTGATAATGAGTGTCATATAAGGTAAAAAATACCCAATATAATTAAAAATAGAAGTAAGAAATTGTACAGAAAAAAAAATTATGAAACTTCTCTTTAAATATGTGTGATAATATTTCTTACGATTATCTCAATAAAACAAAAAAATTCTTTGCTACTGCCATCTATGTTTTGAGTTGTTAAACAAAACATTATATATACATGCGGAAAAAAAACTTTTTTTTTTTAATTTAGCAAGTTAACAGCAAAAAAGTTAAGATCAAGATTGCTTTTCCATTGTCTCTTTCTTTTAAAATCCATTTATTTATTTCTTCCTCTAATTCTGACCAGTGAGGTTTTCCATGACTATCGGCTCTTTAACGTCGATCACAATTTTCAAAGTTGGTCTTGTTTTTTCTCCACAAACGAATATTCAATTCGTCAACATTGAAAAACCTTGCAGCTTCCCTACTTCGGTAGCCTTCTCTATAACTTTTAACTTGAAGTTTGCAGTGTAACTTACCGCTTTCGCTTCAACATGATGAAAACTTTCAAAGGACATAATAGCTCTAGTCAAGAGAAAATTTGAATTGGCACCAGCGACTCGTAACTGTTTTTTCCTTCCGAGGAATCAAACTCTTTTTTGAATGTAATTGGACAAAAACTAGTTATGGCTGATATACGTCATTCAAGTCATGAAAGCGCCATCTATTATTTATTTTATAAAACATAAACAGCATTTCTTACAAAACTTTATTGTTAGCTTTTCTGATGGAGAATGTTTTATCTCAGATAATCCGCGGCGGCGTATAATGCGCACAACGAAATTTGAAACTTTTTAACACATAATCCGCAGATTATATACAGGAAAATACAGTAAGTATCAGAATTTTTTGTGTAGCTTAAAAAACTCACCACAGAAACTCATTCTTTTTTTAAGGAAGCATAAGATGATAAAAATGTTTTTCTCACTTTGGAGTTTCCCACATAGTGAGATAAACATTTTCCTGTAGTTTAAGCAATTTAAAGAAGAATAAAAAAAATTGTAGAATACCTTTGCCCAAAACAACCCACCATATCAAGGATAATTGTTTTCCATCAAAACATAAAAAAAAAAATTGGTGTTTTGATTAAAAAAAAACTGTTGGATGAGTATTAACAGAGTTGCTGAAATTATAAGAATCTAGAAAGATTCGCTTGACAGATTCTGTATGAAAATTTTATGAGAAAAATGCAGTCAAAAATGATGCCTAGGAACTTCACTTTAAACAAAAGAAATTTTGAATGAACATTTGTACTGACACTTTGAAAGCCAATTGTAAGATCTTAAATTCTTGAAAAGAATGTGTGATGAATCAATTTTTATACAGTTAAAAATGTTTAATACAAAACTGAGGGGACTGAAATATTTTTTCATGTTAAAAGAATTTAGTGTTAAGGGATATTGCAAAAAACATATATTCAACAAAATTAAGTTCATTAGATTACATTTTACTTAGACGGATGTATGTATATGCATGTTTTATTAAAAATCAATGAAACAAAAGCATTCACAAGAAAAGGAAATTTAATACATAGTGTTCCAAGTTTTTTGAAAAACAAAACATTTACTGAGGTTGTGGAAATTACCTGATATTTTCTTTGTATTGTCTTTCTCTTAGAATCAAATTTTCAACAAATTGCTCGATGTCGTTCATTTTGTAATTCATTTCATCATTGGAATGTACATCTACATATGAACCAAACTCTCCAATTTTCTCACACTGCGATGTACTTGGTCACCGAATTCCAAATCCAACTGATGAAAATTACATGTTTTTTTAGGGCGTTTATAGGGGGATCTTAAATAACCAAAACTGGCTCATGTCACATGCTATTCTGAGGGTATTTCAAAGCCAAGTTAACCTCCTTTCTACAAAACATGTAAAACCACCTCTCTGTCATTTCACACCCCTCTTAAATCTTGCCGGAGAGGTTGATGTTTTCTGTATTTTGTTCATTCGCAGAAGGGAAGTCCTTTCATGCTCAGAGAAAAAAAAAATACGTGAAAATAGACAATAGTATGTCGGTGACCATTGTATTATTTTGTGTTAACTGATATTTTGTCTTCAGCAATTTCATGTTAAATGTATTTCACTGTACTTGCAATCTAGAATTTAAGTGCCAATTAATACACTAGAAGAGTTCTGGTTCAATAAAAGCAGAAGAAAGCTTGAATGTGGTCAAATCAAAATTAAAAGCTTATAATGATTGGATTTTTAATATCTGTGGTATTAGGTATCTGAAGGCAAGCTATGAATTAGTAATACTACCTTAAAGTCCTGAGAAAGCTGTTTGAATATTTAAGGAAGCAATAAAGCTCTCTATAGTTGGGTATTTTTATCATAATTGCCTAGATGTCTTTGCCAACTTGTTCTTGATATCGTCAACCAAATTCCAGCTATAGCAATATAAATTTATATTGACAACAATAGAGACTAATATATTTACCTGTGCTAGCAATGTCTTATGCAAGCCCATACTTTTAAAAACAAAATCTCTTTTGTTGCAACACAAAATTTGCTCTCAATGAGCTTGTCTCATTTGGTAATAAAATTTTAGATATTCTGGCAAAAGGGAAGAAGCCTCTGATCTAAAAAGACTCAAACAATACTCTGAACTTCCTTAACATCTGTTCAAATATAGACTTCAAACCAGCAGTAATAGTTAAACCCTTCCAACTCACTCATGGTATTACACACAAACTCCTGCCTTTACTATCAGAAGAAACAGAGGTATTCATTTGTAGGTTTACAGAGACACAATTAATGTCTTACTTTTAGCTGCCTACCTTGAGGTTAGTGATGCTGACTACGGTGCTGTAGGGCCTGGGTTCAAATCCTGGAAAAGGCATGGAGGGTTCTAAATGTATAATGCCTTTGCGGCTTGGGGGTACTCTAAATAGCTGTCAAACCGCAAGTCCTCTTGTGAGTTGGTGGAAGGGGAAGAGAGGTGGGAGACCTCTGACCACCCCCAGGATGTTGTCCCTCAAAATTGGGATGAAACTGAGCCAAATTGTACTGTCACCTGCATGGTGCTCATATCTACGGCTAACAGGCCTGTTGCCACAATTAATTTTGTGGGCCTTTATCTGATATTACTGTCGATCAGGTGGCATAAGTAACAACGTCTTACTTTTAACAAGTTACAGAAATTATTTTTGACCTGCTCCATTTGTAATTTTGGGCAAACCTCTTACAACGAATCTTCTAAATTATGCGAAGCTCGACAGAAAAGATTTCATTATTACATATCTTTTGATTCAAGATTTCTTGAAGATTTTTGGACTCATGTAGGCTTCCTTTACTCTTTGACTGGACCATATGGATTAGACAACCATGCATTTGTCTTTACTGTTTCTGGTACATTAAAAAAGTATGTTTAAATTTAATATTTAAATATGTTAAAAGCATGTTTTATACTTAATGTTACCTGATACATACATTTAAAGTTTGTCTTCTTTTGTATAGGAATCAAAATTTAAGGAGACTGGTGTTCTAACTCCAGATGAGGTAACTTTCTTATTTTCATATTTTATTTTTAAAAATAGGCTATATTAGTTTATTAATGAGAAACATGAAAAGGAATTTTGAAAAATTTACTTTGTGTAAAAGTGCTTTTTCAAAAAAAGTTTAAATATTAAAAGAATAAAACAAAGTTAAATTTCTAAATTATAATTGACATTCTAATTTTTAAAAAAAGTTATTATGAATTGAATTCTTTTTCATCAGTATATGTAGAATATATAACTGCATAGATGCATAAGTAATTTCATGTATATAGTTGAATCTGAAAACATGTTTTTCATTTCTCATACATTCAATTTATAACACTGACTTGTTCTGCAAATAATCAACATTTAACAGCAGTTAACACAGATACTTCTTATGAGGTCCTTGTATATGTTACTGACATTTAATAAATTTCTTAGGGAGAAAAACTAGAGCTAATTTTTAATTGTATTAACTCAAAATTTTTTAATTAAAAAAACCATAAAACATATTTCAAATAAATATTTTTGAAACAAATATAAGCATTTTAAAGGCTCACATATTTTTTCAAATTATTTGAATTGATTGTAAATACCAAATTTTTTTTAAAATTGAATGTAATAGCATAGCAAAATGTTTCTTGTTTAAATAGTTACATAATGTTAATTGTGCTTTATATAAATTTCTTAGTATTAACAAATAATGTTAAAATATCTGAAGTTTGTGAAAGATTTTTTTTACAAGTAAAAATGATTTTTAAAAATTTCTTTAGAGAATTGTGTGTATGTGAGGAAATGAATCCATGGCATGTTGACCCTCAACCTCAAGTAAAGATTTTATATAGTCACCTACTTTTTTTTACACAGTAGACATGTGTTCAATGTTATCCCAAAATCATGCAAGATGTAATAAAGAACATTATTTAATTTTAAAAATATTCAAAGAAAGGACAAAATATTAACTAAGTTTTTAGATATGTGTATTTATGCACTTAACATTATATAGGATGCATACTTTATTATTGAATTCATGTACATTTCAATTATTAACTGTGAAATAAAATTAGAAATGCATATATGTTGCCTCAATAAAGGATGAAAGCTTTAATTTAGAAATGTTAAAAGGGATAATTATATATTCATTACTAATTGTTAATCACATTCGTTCATTGCAAGCAGAATCTAAGTGACTGTCCTCTCTAGAAGGATCTACTACGCCCTCTTTGTTTGAATCCATTGAAGAGTTTTGTCCAGTTACAGTGCCAGTTTTAGCTCATTTCGGGCCCTAGGCGCAGATCTACAGGCCCCTTAACACTGGAAGATCTAAATTTAGAAACAGAAAATCTGGTTAAGTCCAGCTTATCCAGACCCCTATTCAGCAGTACTGGACCCCTGAGCACCCACTCCAAGCGCCAAATGAATAAACCGGCACTGTTCAGTTATGTTTTCGTATGAACTGCTTTCCAAAATATTTATTAGAAAATATATTATGTATTAATTTTTTTTAATTTTTGCTTTTTTTGAATTTTGTAAATTCTTTATATAATTCTTCTTGGTAACCATTTAAACAGATTTTTAAATTTGGTTAGAATTATGGGTAAGTTCTGTTTGAATGAATGCTTCAAAATTCATTTGGGGGCTGCGGTAGCCCAGTGGTTAGGGTATCGGACCATGGCAGGTATGTCATGAGTTTGAGCCCAGTACCACTAAAGACCCGCCGTGTAGGGCAGCGATGCACGTTAAATCTGTCGAGAGCTGAAACGTCCTCCCGTTGGTGTGGTGTGGTAGTTAGGAGAGGGGGGTGCCAGCTCAGGTGTCGTCCACATCACTTGACCATGGTTCAAAATTACGTGGTCCATTGCCCAAAGCCCTCGTGTAGCTGAACAGTGCGATGTTAATATTCAATCAATCAATCAATCAAAATTCATTTTCCAAATATTTGCAAAGTTTAAGGCATTTATAAATTGAACAAGTAGTTAATTGATGAATTTATTTTTTGGAGAATATTCATTGACTCCAAATCATATTACAATAAATCATTTATATAAAAGAAATGCAGCTCTTTCTTGAACTATATTATTTTGAAACCATGTATAAAAAAAGGTATAACACACATATATGTTCAACTAATCTCATGCATACTTAATATGCTCACATAATTATAAATACTTAAGCATTATTTTCTGTCATGAAATAATTTAGTGTTATCTGATATAATTAAATTAACTACATTCTTTTTGCTTAAAAAAATTTCTATTAATACAGTTTGTATGTTTCCTCTAAAACTACAAATAACAATCAAATCTAACACAATTGCATGCTGAATGATGTAATGTACCAAGTATTGCTTTTTAATGATGAATCATTTTTCTGTTTGGACTTCAATTTAAAACTGCTGTATTGTAAATTTCCTTATCTATTATAATTCATGAAGCATTTGCGTAAATGTGAAGAAAAAAAAATTAATACAATTATATTATGGGCTGTTAGGTTTTTTTTCCATTAAGACCTTATGATTGATAGTGTTTGGTATAAGTTCTTGAACCTAGGAGGGGCTAATTTGATTTATTACCATTCTTTAACCAAACAGTTGATGCCTACAGATAAAATTTTTTTTCTTAAAGCTGTATGTGTTGTTAATGTGTCAAGTGTCTCACAAAATGTCAAATGTATGTACATGACACCACAATTGAATGGTTATGACTTTTGTGCAAAGCACTGATTTTTTATTCTCCAAAAGTATCCCCAATTTTTTTTTTATCAATTTTGTATTCCCTTTGTATAATATTTAAATTATTCAATTAAATGTTTTGTAAACGTATTACTACTCCTGAAAACTGTGATAAGTTTTAGGTTTGTTGTATTGATTTGAATTGTCACATGGATAAGCATTTGTGATGTAGTATAAATTTATGCACATTAAACTCCTTTCTCAGCATAGTTCAATTCATAGCTGAAACACCAGTACCAACTTGCCAGTTTTTCACTCCTTTCTTGTTGACTATGTATACATACCTTTAGGCAATAATTTATTGTATACAACCTATGTAATTCTATAAAAACTTTCATAAAAAGATCTTTTCCAGTGTTTTTTTCATGAGTTATGGACAGTTTTGTTCTTTAATTTTTAATCAATAAATAGTAATAGAAATCAATAAATAGTAATAGAAATATTTAATTTTTCAAAAATATTTTATGCTTTCCTTGCCTTTGTTTATGCTAAAAAAGAGCAAAATGAGAAATATTTTTAGAAATTGAGACTTGTTTCTATTTATTTTAAAAAAGATACTTACAGAGGAAATACTTTTCTTTTTTTCTACTTAATGAGTTAATTTTAATGATGAATGTGTACACATTATATTATTTGTCTCGCTGAGAAGATTTTTTTATATGTTGATTATTTAATTGCCGGTTAATATTTATGCATATTTTCACTATAATGTATAATCAAGAAATTCTGAATTTTCTTCTTCTTTGTTAACAACTTGTAACTTAAAGAAATGTAGTTTTAAAATTTTTTAAATATAATACCGGGTGTTTCAAAAGTCACGCACATCAACCTTTGTGGTTGAGTTTTAAAGACAGAAGAATTATGTTTAACAAACAGAATAAAGGACAAACAAAGGTTGAAGAGTTATCTTTCTTGTCAGGTGTCAGACATGGTAAAATCACAATAAATGTTCAAAATAATGTCCGTTTTCCTGGACACACAGTCAAACTGTTTTTATCAGGTTAATTGACACTTTATGAAGAGTGTGAGATTTAATGTCCGATATTGCATGAAGGATGTTACTCTTGTTCATCAAGCATTGGCGGTTATTCCTGAAGGTGACAATTTTCAGATAGGAAAAAATCCAGACTTGACTAGTCCTGAGAACATGGTAGCTAAAGTTCTTTGGAAATGACATGATCATCAAAAAATTCAGTTAAAACTTCCATACTGCTGTGTGACACATTGAGCCAAGACACATTGAGTTATCTTGTTGCAACCAAGATACCGTTAATCACTGTTTAGCAAGGATATGAATTCCGTAATGATGTTTATGTAGATGGATGGTCTTTTCTTTGGACTTCTTTGTAAAGTGGTCTCCACATTTTTTCCACTTTCATTTTCACTTTAGATGCTCTACCCGATTGCTTCCTGTCTGCAACCAATCCTGTGTCGCAGAACCGTTGCACTAAATGTGTTATCGTTGATGCATTTGGTGCTGTTTCACCTGGATGTTTCTGCTGAAATGCATTTATCATAGGCAATGAGATTTCATAGTGAAATAAAAATCCATGATGGCACAATTACACGTGCGGCTCTTGAAAAAAATTCATGCACCTGACATTGTGCTCAACTGACTATAACTGACAAGTATTTTGGAACTGATTACTGCTATGTTCAACACTTATGATGGGGCCCTTGCTGCCATCTAGTGACAGAAATATCAACAAACCCTTTTGGTTTTTAAGAAATAAGGATTACCATGTGGATGTGCGTGATTTTTGAAACACCCGGTATAATTATTTTTAGTTCTATTTTTTTAAAAATGCTGCTATAATTGTTTTGTAAAGAATAAGTTTATTTATTACATAATGTTGTTATTCAGCAATAAATATGTTGTTTAAATATATAAGTATGTACAGTGGTTCTCTTATTTAATGTATGATTTATTATGAAATTTATTGAAGTCATACTGTAGCATTAATTCAAAAATATTTTTAGTTTGTATATGCTGGAGATCATCTTGTTCATCATTATCCAACATGGCAATGGGCAAAAGGGGATGAGGCAAATCTAAAGCCATATTTACCACCAGATAAGCAATTTCTGGTGACCAGAAATGGTACTAATTTATGGTATTTTTTAAATAATTTTACAAATGTAAAAGTTTGTGTTAAATGAATTGTAAGTTTAAGTTTTATATATAAGAATGCAAAAAGTCTTGAATTTTTCAAGATGTAATTAAAATTTATCTCAAGATGAAAATTTGAGATTTTAGTCAATTATATTTTTGCATTTAAGCTTTTCACAGATATTTTATTTTAATGTATGCTTTATGAATTTTCTTGAACTAATCAAACTGAAAATAATGAAGAAAAATTTTTAGTTGTGATATTAATTATTCGTTCCATAAGCTCATTTAATTACACTTTATATAATTTTGGATATATTATTTCAAAGCTATCTTTAATTTATGAATTGCAGATTTATGTAAAGGGATTGTTCATTAACTTTTTCACTTCAAAATAAAAAGCTTTTATTGCAATAAAGTACATTTATGTAAAATGAGAAGTTTCTCCTGTTCTTTTCTCTTTGATTTATGAAATATCTATTTGCAACCTTTGTATTGAAATTTTTGGATTATAAAAAATTAAAATTTAAATTGTGAAAAAGCAGGAATTTTAAAGCATCCCCATTTAAATTATTGCAGTAATGTTGTTACAAAATAAAGATTCCATAGTCATTACATTTAAAAATTTAAAATAGCTGGTTGTTAGAAGGGCTGTATGTATGTATTCTGTAACAGATTATTGTATAAGATATTATAATTATTTGATGTTTAAATTTGCTATGCAGTTCTTTGTGAAAAATCCTATTGGTCGATGACTATATGTATAATTTGAAATTTTCATGTTCCTTTAAGCTGTGTTAAATAATTGTGCTCTAAACTATATAATAATAAAAATAAAAACTCAGTGATATATAACTGGGGAAAAAACAGAGCTTGCATATGTATTGTTCTGAAAGTACCATAAATTTTTTAATGGAAAATGGGTATTTTTAGATTTTTATATTCAAACTAGCTGACCCGGCTACATGTTGCTGTGACTTTGTTTTAATGCGTTGATTTAATATTATTCTCAGCTATTCAATGCAGTCAAATTTATTTTGCCCTTACAATTTTGGAGAGTTGAATTTAAGCATATTAAACAACATATTTTTTTTAATTTTGCATTTTATTCATCTTTTATTTGAGTATAGTATATCAAATAAATTATTTACAAAGTTGTTAGTAACAACATATGAAGGTTTAATTTTATAAATGAGGTTAATAATGTTAATTTTTAGCAATTTTTAATATTTTTATCATTTTAAATTATAACAATAAATAATTTTTATATAATTAATTGCTAATTGGTGCAAAGTATTTTTTGTAACTTGTCTTTTGCTTGCTCAAATAGATTTGGTGGTATCCCCACAAATAAGCATGCAACATATGTGCCAATGCGTTAAACGTATTTTCTAAGTCCAAACCCCAAATTGACATTGTTTGGCTTTGAAATTTATTTATGGTCATCGCAAAAGCCTAACAAATTGGGAGTTGAAGACTTTTGAATGGTATTACAGATTCTGACAGTATCAGTGGAATACGTGGCAACAGGACGATTTCTTCTTTAAAAATTTACAATCAAAATCGTTGCTACAAGAAGATTTCTGGTAATTCTTTTAATAACCAAACATGTACCGTTATATAATCTAGATATATTTAAGTTACACAGCTGAATAACCAGTGAAACAATCTTCAACCAAAGGTTGTGAGGTGGCATTCCTAATATATCTAGGGAATTCAAAAGTATTACAGTTCCGTTTTCATCAACAATAGTGTCGATTGATTTAAAAGGCATTAGATCACCTGGCAGCACTTCTATCTTAAAGTTTATTTCATTATTATTAACATTTTTTTCTACGCAAGTAACAGGATTACACAGAGCCAGTCACTACCTAGATAATTAGATAGTATATCTGGGAAGACACTCTCAATCAGTTCCTTTTTTGTCTGAACAACAAAAAATGAAATCGCCTGGCAATTTTTAACATTATGTATTTTGATGCAGTTGTACTTCACTGTTTCCAATATCCAGCAGTTGGTTAGAAAATATTTGCGTCGATTGATTATCTTGCAATTGAACTTGCGTGTTTATGGTCAATCAAAGTGTTTCAACGTTTTGCCCTAAAAATGATTGTTGTAAACTTACGTTAATCTTGTGAGCAAAAGTAGAGCAAGGAATGACTTGCAATGTCTGTCGGAAATTACCTAACAGTAATAGGACAGCATCACTGAATATTTTCTCATGGCCATTTAAATCTGACAAAGTTCTATGTAAAGCTTAGAGTGAGTGTTTATGGGCCATAGTACACTCATTGCAGATTATGATTGAGCTCCTTTGCAATACTGTAACCATTCGGCTCTTTTTTTTTTTAATATTACGCATTGCGTCAGGTAGAATTTTTAGGTAAGCCCCTGCCATGGTTCGATTCAAGTATTGTTGTCTTGAATTATTTAACACAGGAATTTCTCGAATTGGATTAAATATTCGGATCAACCATCTCAAAATGCATCAGGGACCCACTTTTTGCATCCTGTGCTTGTTAGACTGACATCGCTGTCTGCGCATATTTTAGTCGTCCAGCATTGTTCCATAAAGTTATGGGAATACCTAAAATCCGATTTCAGATTCTCCTTCTCCACTCCAAAGCACACGCAGGACTGAATTTCGGTGCCCTAGTGCTTGCAAATTCAGCTGCTAGAGGGAATGAAAATTTGTAAGTGGGACTCAAACTCAGTCATTCCACCTACTTTCAGCAATATCCTGCTAATTATGAGTTTCTGAAACCTGATTTCAGATTCTTGTTTCCTACTCCTAAACACCGCCAGGGACTACTTTTGGTTCCCCTGAGCCCGCAAGCTCAGTCGCTGGAAAGGGGCATTATAGAATCATCCGGCAAAGTTATGGGAATTTCTTAATTCTGATTTCAGATTCTCATTCACCATCCCGAATATGATTAGAAAAGTACTTTCCCCTCTTCAAGACTTATGAGGAAAGCTCCTGTCATGGTCTGCGTAATAGACAGTCATCCAGAATTATCTGGCAAAGTTACGACAATTTCTCATATCGGATATTAGATTCAAATTGCCCATTTCAAAATACGCCAGGGATCAGGTTTTTGCGCTCCAAGGCTTTTATGGTAAACCCCCTGCCAGGGTGTTTCTAAAATACTGTTGTCCTGCATTATCCAGCAAAGTTGGGACAATTTCTTTGATCGGATAACAAATTCAGATTGCCCAACTCAAAATACACCAGGCACTGAATTTTCATGCACCTGGGTACTCAAAATCCACTTCCACAGGCACACACGCATTCTGACATTTTGCGAATTTTCTTGTTTCCCGGATTCTATGCATTTCCGGCAATAAAAATATAATGACATCAAAAATTGAGATAAAAACTACCCTATATTTTTTAAGTTGGACGAAATGGATTAAATTCATATGACGTCATAGTCACATAAAACAGCAGTCACATGTTTCTAGCCAATCAGTTCAAAAACTCATGTGACGTCATTGTTACAATAAATGTAGTCATCTATTTTTAACTCATCAGATCATACACTTTGTTGCCAAATTACACTTTTTACAGGAACTTTTTTTTTAAAGTAATATTTGTCACTTGATTTAAAAATGCATTTATAAAACAAGATTTTTTTCTTAAATTTTAAAAATTTTTTGTTGAAGTTTCTTTTTATAATAGGTGAACATCTTTACCCAATTATGAAATTTTAAATTTTATTTAAGTTTTACGAATAGAATAAAAAGTACAAGTTAGTTTAATGTCAGTTTTGAATTCAATGTAGAACACGTGTTTGTCTTTATCATGTAACTGTCATGAATTTAGTCCATTACACACAATGTGCAAAATTATGTCCGAATCGGTTAAGTAGTTTCGGAGTCCATTGCGTACAAACACTGTGGCATGTAATTTTTATATGTAAAGATGATTACTTAAAAATCTTTTTTTTTGTACTTTATTCATTTTAGTTATAAATACATATAAATATTTAATTAATGAACATGATCAATTTTTTTAGTTTTACTTGTATTCAATACTTTAATAATGTAGAGAACTAAAATTGAATCATCTTATTTACGTTCACACCTTGGAACTGTTTTTCCAACCTGTGGTTTATACCTCCTTGGAGATAAGTGATTTTTGCATGGGAGAGAATTTTGATACCTAATAGTGTATCTATGAAACAGTTATATTTTAATTTCAATATCTTCAGTGATGCCATGGTTTAAGACTCTTTGTACTGAAAAATAATCCTAATAATCCATAAAATTAAATAGTTTGATGTATTAAGCGTTTTCTTACATTAATATAAGATTTGTGAGTTATACAACTTAATAAAAATATTATTGCACCATAATAAATTGTTTAAGTTATAAGAATAATTCAAATTTGATACATGGTATATTATTTTATAACCCATCAAATAAATTATACTATAAAACTATTTTAGTATATATTAAATGAAAAGTAAAATTCTAAAATCCAAGTCATTTTTTTTTGTCAATGTAATTAGATGAAAGTCTTACAAATCACAAAGAGAAATATTGAATTATTTTTCAGTTTCCAACTTTAACTTGATTTCTTTTATATCAAGTGTAACTGTAGTAATTTTCTTACTTAGTTACAAAATATATTCAACGGCAACAATATTTTTGAAAAAATATGCAGCATATATGATTCATAAAGAAACAAAACAGTGATATAGTTGAAATGTTAAGAAAGTCATGTTTTAGACTAAGGTTGTTTAAATCATAACCCTATCTAAAGTATATACAATTAACTAATGTATTTTATTTTTAATTGAATTTGTAGTTCCATGCTACAAGCGATGCAAAGAAATAGAAAATGCTGAGCATCATGAAGAACTTCTTGAAGTTGATGATGAAGATGGAGGCTGGGTTGATACTCATCACTATACAGGTGTGATTGATTTAACTAGATGTTACCCACCCACTATGCTGGATATTTCATGATATATGATTACATACTGTTTATATATGAATTATTGGTTTCTAAATCCTAGCTTTTGATTGTATTAAAACCAGTGGCGCACACAGAAATTTTTCAAGGGGGGTCGAAAGTTCACCATTCTTGTATCATTCTCCTTTTGATTTTGTCGATTTTCGGGAACAAAACGCAGTAACAAAATAATTATTTAATAAATAATTTGTATTAATTAATAAAATTAATCATTAATAACATACTTAATTAAATTTTACGTACTATGTACTTAGAATTATAATCAATCGGGGAAAAATCAAGGTTTTTGGCGGACCCCCCCTTGTGTGCGCCACTGATTGAAACACATTCTTATAGCCTTCTTGATTTAAAAAGGACAGTACATGAATTTCTTAACTGGAAGTATAATTATCTTTTATGCTCTCGTATCCTGCAAAATTGATTTGCCCAGGCCCCATTCTAAGTGGATCTCTGTTCAACAATTGAATCATATTTTCCCAAATTCAAGTTTGTAGATTTAATATTTCAAAAGGGAGAATTTTTATCTATTATACCACCTTAACTTCCCAGGGTCAATTTTTCCCAAATCCTTCTTATCTGATCTCTACTTAATAAGAAAAAAATATATATATGTATCAAATTTTGAGCCTATGACTAATATTTCAAATGAAAATTTTTATCAATAATGCCATTTTAATGTCTCACAGCCATTTTTTTAGTGGATTAATACAAAACCCACTCTTAGCATATCTCTACTCAGCGAAAGAAATACTCACCAAATTTCATGTCTGCAGATCTAATAGTTCAGAACTGAAATTTTTATCTGTAACACTCCTTGGGAGTCAACTTCTGCAAAACTCCTTCTTATCAAATCTCTGCTCAATAAAAGAAACATACTTACAAAATTTCAAATCTATAGGGGGTCTATCCATTTCAATGTATAGGTCAGGCTGTCAGTAATTAGAAGAGCAAAGAATTTATGGGATGAAATGGAGAAATGTATGTCTTTGCTGGACCTTCATTCTTCAGTATTTCTCTGCTGTTTAAGTCAACTATAAGCTTTTTAAAAGCATGTACCTTAAAATCTTGGCATATAACATGCACTTCTAACACCAAAAATAAAATCAAAATTAACAAGTACGCACTAAATGCTGTGTTTAAAAATGAGAGCTTTAAAAATAAGAAAATATAAACATATAAAAAAATTAGACCTCTACATATATTGGGTACTGTTTATTTAAAAGAAATGGCATTTGTTATGAACTTAAAGGGTTGTAGTTCTTAAAGTCTACTATGGTTTTCTAAGGCTTGGAATAATACCTTGAATAAATGACTTTGAAACTTAAAAGCATTATGCATGCATATTGTAGGTTTTTTCTTAAAACAAGGGTCTGCATTATACAGCAAATATTCCTAAAAATTAAAAATTGCAGCTTGAAGGCATAGATGTACGTTATAGGCCAGATTTTACCCTAATAATATTTATGCTGCTGAATATTCAGATATCAAAAACAGTTGCAGTATGTTACCATGGATTGTGAATGACCTCCCTGGTAATAATATCCCTCCTCCAAGTTTTACATATACAATAACTCAATTTAAAAAAAATTCTCTGTTTGATATTTATTTTGATTTCAGATAGTGCTATTGCTGCCATTGCTGATCAGGTTCATGAAATGAAAGTTCAGCCAAATGTAAGTATGTGCTTTATATGTATAAATGAATTACATTTACTACAATTTCTAATAAATGCAGATTTAATAAGAATTGCAGAATTTTTTGAAAAAAAGTAGAGTATATTACTAGTTTACTTTTAAAAACATTGTTGAAAGTTAAAAATTTTATTAATGGAATTTTTTTTGTATAAGTTAATTAAAAAGTACTTAAAAATGTTTTTTTTAAATGCATACAATTTTAAATAAAAGGGATTTTGATAAATATTAAAGTATAGATTGATAGATTAAATTTAGAATCATTGTTAGATTACTAACTGAAATACTTCATTTTTTGGAAAGAACTGAAATCTGATAATTTATTCTAGAAGCAGTATTACAAAAGGGTAGAAATAATGTTACATGGAGGCTGTTTTTATATTATATGATTTGTATGAATATATTATAAAATATTATGTTATAATATGTGAACATATAACATTTTTAAATTAAAAAGCTTTAATATTTTTTTTTTTATATAATGTTAGATCTTGAAACAAAAAGGTCTGTAAATCTGTAAATCATTTATACCATTTTACTATATCTTTTACTAGCTGGTATACCCGTTCTTCGCACGGGTGAACTGAAAAATTAAACAACACAGATTGAAGGAAAAAGAAGTTTTTAATGAGTTAATTTTATATGAATTGCAAATTAAACAAAAAAAGCTTTTTGCATATCTCAGCTAAACAAAAAAAAAACACCTTTGTTAAATTTTAAGTATGTAGATCTAATAGCTGATAAAAAGGATTTTTTTTATTTATAATTCCTCGTAACACTCTTGAGGGTCGATTTTTGAAAATAACTCCCTAAGCTGATCTCTGCTCAGCAAAAGTAACACATTGTTAAAAGTTTTGCATAATGAACGCTTAAAATAGTGTAAATAATTTATATCTGAAAGTTAATACATTAATATTACTTTCTGTTGTATTTATTTTATTTTAAAATTGTAATATTCGCAAGCAACGCCGTTTCTTAAATCATAATGGTGATTCAATGAAAAGCATAGCGAAATGTTAACGATAGAGTCAAGTTGGAAAATGCCTAGCTACTTTCGTAGCTCGAGCTTTATTAGAGCTTTGTAAGACCCATCGTGTAGGGGTGAAATGCACTTTAATACTTTATCCAACCGCATTATGATTTACTGCAGTTTTTTTCATACAATATTTTTTTTTTGAATCACTACATTTATAAATTGAGGGACATACATAAACAAAATACTCCACTTTGGAAAATTTAATCTGTTAGAGCTAATGAATTAAAGATATTCCACTGTAAAATTAATTATATACACCATTCACTTAAAATAAGTAGTCAAATCATTTTCCAGTGTCTTCACTAACATACAAAAACACAAGACACTTAAATTTTGACATAAACTATTTTTTCGGGACAAAAATAATAATCTTTGCAATCCACTGAAGATGCAATATCTACTACAAAACTATTCAGCTTCCCCGCTAAAATACTCATCATAGAACCCGTGCTGCCATATATCTTGGAAGAGTGGATTTCAAAGAATATTCCTGCTAAGTATTGGTAGAATATTCCTTCTAAGTTGGTGTGGTGTGGTAGTTAGGAGTAGGGGGTGCCAGCTCAGGTGTCGTCCACGTCACTTGACCATGGTTCAAAATTACGTGATCCGTTGCCAAAAGCCCTCGTGCAGCTGAACAGTGCGACATTAATATTCACTCACTCTCACACTCCAAAAAATACAGTACAGTAGTTATTGCGTTTTTAAGTGTAAAAATAATTATATCTGCCTATTCAATTAAAATTATAGCATTATAATGAACTACTAACCACAAACAAATTTTGAAAGTTTGTCCAAATGATGCAGTGCGAAAGAGAAAGTTTATTTACTTTAAGTACCAGAACCAATAAAAGCATTTATTTTGAAAAAAGATCAATTTCTTACTACCAAATGTGCATAATAAAATCATAAAAAAACATTAAAATAAAGAGAGATTTATAATAACCTCTCCCTTCAAAACTTAGTTTTATTCTGAAATAAAAAAAAATAGGCATTATTCTGATCACAGGAATTAATTAGAAGCAAGCCCCTTGCGTAGCCAAAACAAAAAGGTTTCTTCACAAACAAAAGATTGATATGCAATGTTGTCGTGGACTTTTTTGCAGCGCACGCCAGAATTTCTTGCAGATGGCAGAATTTTTTCCTACTTACTTGACAACTATCGTTATATTTTGGACACTTCACACAATATTTTTATAAATTATAGCCTATGCTATAAATTATAGCCTGTGTTATTCTGATGTATAAGCTATATTACTGTAAAGTTTCATTAAAATCCATTCAGTTGTTTTTGCGTGAAAGACCCACAAGCATCCTCACAAACTTTCACATTTATAATATATATTAAATTAAGACAGTAGTATTTACTATCTTGTGGTATGCTGAACAGGTTATATAATTTGATCTTGCTATTTTTTGACAAAAGACTGAAATAAATGAGTTAATGTACTAAGTGCAATCGACAATAATTATACTACACTAATTCATTTTCCCACATTTCATGAAGGTAATAGGAAAATTGGTTTCTGCACTTAATAAACTCATCGAGTGAATGCAAATCACGAAGAGTATTCTATCTCCTGGTGCATAAAATTTTATAATTATAACCTCCCCCAATGATTAGATAGTAAATAATCAACAATAAAATAGAAAATATGTAAACTTTTTCTCATTAAGTTTACTTGTAATGAAAGATTTCAGAGTCAAAACCTGTTAGTAAAGCAGTAGACGAGGAAGATGATGATGAAGACGACGATGAGGAGGCTTTAGATATGGATGATTTCATGCAAAGCGGAATGTTAGAATCGAATGACAAAGTGAGTTTCTAGTATTAAATGTGTTTTTGCTAATTTTGCTTTATATGAATAATTTTCATTGCTTCTCATATTTTTAAAGTTTATAACTTACAATATTGTACATTTAATGGAAGGATTCTGTGAATTTCTTTTAAAAATATTTTGATTTATTTATTATGTGATGATTTATACCTTTTAACACAAAATTATAAAACTTTAAATTAATAGATAAGGAAAACAATATTTTGTATTTTAGCTTAAAAAATATTATTGCTTATTTACTTCAAATTTGTATTAATTGATCATTGAGAAATACTCTTCATAAATAAATTCTTGTCGCCTGTACTCTTTTTTGGGGAAAAATGTATTTCATATTCCTTATATATTAATAGTATAAAAAGTTAAATACATTGCTCAAAAATTTTCACATTTAATGTATTACATCAATTATGTAAATTATTTTTTTTAGGAATTTTATTTTATTAATTTTTTAGAATATTTATTTTATTTGTGGTAATAGGAAGGCATATTTTTTTTCCTGCTTAAGTGATTTATATTTTATACTACCATATTTTTTCTGCGTTACTTTTAAATTTTAAGTTTTGTGCATTAATATTTAATGGAGGTCTGTGTCTGTACATATAAAATTACAAATACTGGACACTAACTTCATGAAAAGGTATTTTTATTTATAAACTCATCACTTTCATTGAAATTCTTAAAATATGGATTTTAGAGTTGTTTTTTAAAATGCATTATTCCTTTGGAATGATTTGATTTAATTGTAATTATTCTGCATATTATATTGACATATATATGTAGAACAATGTTCTCAACTACATTATGCCATTAAACGTTAAGATAATTAAATTAATAAAACATACAGGCCATTTAAATAATAAGAAAACATTAACATTTAAAAAAGGAATGTTTATGATTATGAACAAGAGCACAACAATTTATACATTCATGTAGGGGTGTATTTTATTTATACAAGTGGCTTTTCTTTTGTTGTCTAGGGGTAAGTCATTATGTCCAGGATCTTGATATTCAAAGAAATAAGCTGATTAGAATAAAATTACTGTTTAATAAAACATTAGATTATTTACAATTAAATACTGATTAACAAACTCAGTTATTTCACAGACTCTCAATTGTCGCTAAGCCTATTGACCACCACGTTGAATGAAAACGTGACCTCTCTCGCTTGTAAACCGGAGTCTGTTCCCTTCACCCCGTCA
The DNA here is from genome assembly GCA_019973935.1 of Trichonephila clavipes. NCBI lineage: Eukaryota > Metazoa > Arthropoda > Arachnida > Araneae > Nephilidae > Trichonephila > Trichonephila clavipes. The sequence continues at coordinate 110,641 of BMAU01018408.1, forward strand.
CTATCGTTTCTCCCCTAAAACCCACCATTCTGGGGATACATATATTTGCTGGTAGCGCCATCAATTGGTGAGGTTGTAACCTCACTGATCGGAGAGAATATATTTATATTCCCTAATACTTTAAATCCTACAAACTCGGCCAATCCTGACTGTTGATGACCTCAGCGACGCTTGAGAATGCTCTCATGATTACATATTGTATTACTTTACAAAATATAAAAAAAGGTACACAACATGCATAAGACATATAAAGTGAAGGGTATACTCTATAGTTATTAAAATTAAATGTATACATTTGTAATTACTATTCTATCCATGAGAAAAATACTTCATTAAATCAGTGGAAGTAGCAGTTACATTTGGCCCAGCGTGATCCCCTACTTAACTGTATATCTGTCTCTAGGTTTGACTTCAGTAATTTGATATAGTCCGAAAAATTTGGGTCTAAGTTAAAGGCCTCCACCAAATTGTGTATGTTTGACCGCTACCAAATCACCAATTTGGTACTCAAAAGCCTTTTTCCTTTTCTTATTATAAGTTTTCTTGTTCTTCACAAGTACTATGGGACTAGCATACTCGGATGAACTTGGTCTGACTATTCCTTGTTCGAGCCATTCAATGTGTTTGTTCACAATTTGCTTTTCTGCGTACGACAACCAACCTGCTGGTTGATAGACTGGGATATCATCATTCAGTATTATTCTCATCGTCACATCTGTAGATTCAGTCTTCTCAGGTTTGTACGATGAAATTATTCTGGTTAGATTATTTTTCACTTGTGAGTCAAGGATATGACTGAAATCTAACTCATCTTCAGGATGTACGGATATTTGCATTAGACATGCCTTTTCCTCATGCTTATAGAACATAACACCCTCTTGAGTGAAATTCAAAGAAGCTTGTCCCAAAATGTCTGTACCTATAATGGCTTCAAAATTGAGCTGTTTGGTTGGTACCCCATTCCACGTTAAAGAATATTGATCTTTGTCCAAGACAAAATCATACTCGAAGGAGCCCTTGGTTACTACTTCAGTTTGTCCTTAACCGTATAACACAGTGTTTATTTTGGATATTCTTGAATGGTCAACAATCTTCATGTTTACATCTTCGTGGATTAGACTAACTATACTACCAATATCTATAAGTGCCGATACAATTTCATTGCCTAATACAATGTTTTTTAAGTGTAGTCCTTTCTGCGGTGTGACAAGAACAGCTTTGTACTTGGGGATTGGGTTGTTCTCTTTTTATCTCCTTTCATTGCTTTCGGGCAATTAAATCATCTAAGGAATGACATATGTAACATTTCCTAGGTGCTCTTCTATCAAAATCTCTACTCAGAGGAGTGTCGAAATATCTTCTTTCTGGATTGAAATTTCCTGTTCTCTTTGTATTGTGATTATCAAATTTCCTGAAATGCTCAGTTTGATTTGATCCCCTAACTTCAGGCCTTCAAACAGGTGTTAAAGTATGTGTTTTCTGTTTCAACGTCCTACGGACATCCTCAAATTCTTCCAAGTCTCTCGGCTAATTCAACTGGGCAGTTGATACTTGACCATTCGTCTAGGTGATGTCTTTGAATTCAACAGAGGCTCTTTTCTTCATCTGGTCGTCTATCCATCAGATCCCGTAGTTTGTCAAATGTTTTTATGTCCACTCCTTCAATCCATCCATTAAAGAATGTTTGAACTTGGTAGAAATCACGCCATGTTTTATCCGAACTTTTCTGATGTGTAACAAATAGCTGCATGAACTTCTTTGGGGTCAATTTAAACCTTTTCAAAAGCAAAGACCTCACATAGTCATAATCCCTCGCCTCTTGTTCAGGTTCTCTAGCATTCAACTGTGTTATTTCCTGTGGGAGTAGGCCTAACAGGTGTGAGACCCAAAACTCTTTTGGCCCATCCATCATACATGTTTGGTGCTCAAACAATATTAAATATTAGCTGATATCCTCTTTCATATCAAATTTATGTAGCAGTTTGTTCAATTCATTACTAGGTGTACGATTATTCCTACTCAATATTTCCTGATTTAATCCGATCTGAGCTTCGATTCTAAATTATCCCATTGTTTCCTTTCTTCTAATAATTCTCTCTTCAATGATACCTTCGTACATCAGTTTGGTGTCTTCCTCATTGTATCCTGTACTTTTGGTTATTAAATTTTTTAATATTGGCTTAGTCATGTCGACTGTTGCCTCTAAACATAAGTCTGTAGCTAACTCTAACAAATCCTCCTTTTTCCCTTTTAACAAGAAAGACATTTCCCCCTTTTTAATTAAGGAGTTAGGATTTTATACAAGAATTATTGTACTGGAGAATAACAGGTATAGTACTAAATACTGTGAAAGGTATAGGGTTCTAGCTCTGCTAAATTTTACCCACACTTCTACTAAATATATAAAAGTTAGGCAAATAAAATTTCTAAAACCAATGTAAAATTCAAATAATAATATATCATGCATCTATGATTTAAAATATTTCAAGTAATAATTTAAATTGGGATATATAATTCAAAATTAATAGTTATCAAATGCAATTTCAAAAAGAAAGAAAAACATATGAAAGTATATAATGGCAAAATTAGGTAAATAATATGTTCATACAAAATTATAGAGAGGATAGAAATAACAAAAATCAATATCGTTTCAAATATTTGCTCAGATTAAAAAAAAACATGTTTTCAAAAAGGAAAATCATCAAAATACAGATTGTCAAAAAACATTACAAATAAGTAAACATAAATAAGTCTGACCTTGATGTCGAACTGAGAGTTTGGCATGAGAGAGGGAAGGAGAAACTAACACTCCCTTCTTTTCCTATGTCACAAAAGTCGGTTACTCCATCAACCTGATCTGTCCTTGTGAATATTTATTGCTTCTGTGCAAAATGGCAGATACGAGGTTTTTACACAATCTTGAAGGTTTTTCACTTTCGTGCACACACAAATCTTTACAATCTCAAAATGCAGGGACTGCACTTTCCACTTGGCCAGGATGGCATTCACTGAAGAAATTCTATTACCAGGGCGGCATTCACTGAAGAAACTCTATTACCAGGGTGGCAATTAGAAGTAAAAACAAATGTTATTTGTGGCAGGGGATGGCACATTACTTCGCGATGAAGAAGGTAATACTTGGCAATCTGAAATCAATTCGTGTCAGGCTGACACACTAGTCTTCAAACTAAAGAGTTCGTTTATATTATCTGGTAGATAATTTTTCTACAGGTGAAAGGTCGAGTGTGGGGTCAATGACTATTTACCAATTCTGCTTTTTATCCTTTTAAATTTTTTAAAAAATTATCCCGGCCAAGCCCCCATAAAATATGTAGGGGTGTATTTTATTTATACCAGTGGCTTTTCTTTTGTTGTCTAGGGGTAAGTCCATGTTGACCGAAAACGTGACCTCTCGCTTGTAAACCGGAGTCTGTCCCCTTCACCCCGTCACTATCGTTTCTCCCCTAAAACCCACAATTCCGGGAGGGATATGTATATTTGCTGGTAGCACCATCTATTGGTGAGGTTGTAACCTCACTGATCGTAGAGAATATATTTATATTCCCAAATACTTTAAATCCTACATTCATTATAAATTACGTGGTCCGTCGCCAAAAGCCCTCGTGTAGCTGAACAGTGCGACGTTAATATTTAGTCAATCAATCAATCAATCAACCTACATTCATTATATAAGGTGCTCCCTATTTTCAAGACCAGTTTCTTAGTAAAAAAAAGTCTTACACAACAGAAAAATACTATAATTATATTTTTAATAGGTAATTATCCATCTGCATTTTCCTCCCAATAATGAGCCTGGTTACACAAATACTATGTAGTTTTTTTGTATTTGTGTAGTTTATTTTTCCTTTCTTTTGAAAAACTTTGTTTAATATTTTGGAAATCAAAAATACCATCAATTGCTAAATAAATAAAATCTCAACTTTGTGTTATCCAAAAATAACTAAACCAATTATTCTTTGGTAAATTTCTATACTTTTTCTAAAATCTGGATTTTTTTTCTTTTTTGAAACTATATTTGAATGAAAATATATAATTAGATTTAACTTCTTGTAATTGTATTGCTTTTAATAGTACTTTTTTATATTTTAATAAATATTTATTAAAATGTAGAAAAAATTTCATTAAAAATGTACAAAAAAACCTGAATGGTGTTAAAACTCGATGTTTAGTAATAAAAATAAAAGATTTTATTTAAGGTCTGACTAATCCCATTTTTTTTTTTGTGTGTGTGTGTGAACTATGTAGTTTTGGGTTAATTATATTGGAGTGATAAAATTTTAGTGAAAAAATACAGCATAGCTTAATTTATTTATTTATGAATTAATTTATTTTAAAATTAAATTTTATCTTAAATTTAATTGATATAATGTTGAAATATTACCATTAAAAGTTGTATTAAACATTATCACATAAATGTTGCGAGTTCTCTTAACTAGAAATACTCTTAAGTTTTTGAGGTTCTGGTAATAATACTTTAGATTAGTTAAGTCATACCTAGCATTTATTACATAAAGTAGGCAAAAATATATTTATCGAAATCCAGGTAATAATATCAGGCAACTTGTTTTGAATTGAGGAAAAAATTTTGCATTTCTTACATAAAAAGTTTTTTTGCAACCCAGAGGTTGTAAGTGTAGTTTTAGACATTGATGAAATAGACATTGTTATAAAAACAATTACTTTCATTTCAAACTAATCAATTTGTGACCAATTAAAGACTCTAAATCGTGGGAGCAATCAAAATTAATTTCCTACCTTAAGCTTAAGACAATCAAACGCACACACACTTATCTTTTGATTCAATGGTAGAGCACTTGGATATCTTCTAAGTTGCAATAGTCTGCTTCAAAACTTCTTCTTTCCTTTTGTTTTTCCGAAAAGAAATTCTTTCAACTCACTTGAATGATAGTATAAGGACTAACAACTAACTCTCTAACACACCCATTACCAGGGTTTAAATAGCACTCACATTAGCATAAAAAATTAAGTTATCTCTACGGTAGACAGTTTTAAACTCAAACCACAGTTAAAGAAGAATTTCATTAAGAAGATTATTAGAAGGACCATGTATAGAACCTGTCATAATTTTATTCCTCAAAATGTTCAACCTGGCATTGAGTAATCCTTTCCTAGCATGAATTTAATTCACAAGTTTTGTTTTTAAGAAACTACTTATTTTTATTTTCAAAAATATCAACGCCTTTCTTATCAATTCTTTATTGTTAAACTTTTCACCACAAATATGATAGTCCAAAGGTAAAAATAAGTAATAATCTGATGGAGATATTTCTGAAAATAAAGAAGATGGGGAAGTCCACCATGTAAATACATTATTTTTGTTCTAGCTTCTACTACAGCATGTGGTCATATTAATTTTTCTTAACTTCCGTCTCTTTTCTATTTAGTGCAAATGCTTCCTTCACTAACTCTGAACATCTGCAATCTGTTGATATTTAGATTTTTGAAAGCATCTGCCATTCTTGATAATGTCTACTTTTTTGAAGCCCTTGTAGCATTAGTCCAAACCTTAAATTCATGAAACAAATATTCAGTTATTACATTGTTTCAGAAAAATGTTAAATTCATTGTTTTAAATTAAAATTAACATTTCATGTTTCAGTCAGTAAAAGTACTTTATAATCTGGTAGATAAACAAGTTTTACAGAATTTTGTCCAAAAACATGTAAATACAATCCTTGGAACTATTGCGTGTTATAAAAACAAATCTTTCTTGATTGCATAGTATTGATTAATAGCAATACAGAAGAAAATCTAAATCAATGAAATTTTATCTATACTTTATCTGAACAAATTTGTGTACTGTTTTACTTATATTTAAACTTTCATTTAAATTTTCTATGGATAGCAATATTATATTGCATAGTATTTTTTTAAAACTTTATTAATTATTAAAACTACATTTTGTGCCTATTTTTTCAAAAGTAACTTCTGGCTTAATGTACAAGAAGCATCAAATGGCAATCTTTAAGTTTATTTTATTAATATGTAAGAGGTGTGTGTGTATTGTGTGTTTTATATAAAGTAAAGTATAGCTGAGCATAAATTTCTCTGAACCATGGCATATACATAATTGATTAACTTGAGGCACAATTACTCCTCATTCATGTATATTTATATATTATATTCATATAAAATATAATTCTTCAATCTGTAAATGGGCATACACATATGTTAAATATAAATGTTTAAAAATAAAACATTTATGTATATTTTATAAGTGTATAATTCTTTTTTTAAAAATAAGGATTCATATTTAGAAAATATTTGCAAATTACTTTACCTTCATTTCCATTGATTTATTAGGCAACCTTAGACATATCTGCTAAGCCAACTGAAACTCAAGAAACTGTTATTCCACCTGGTGCTGAAGGAGGAATTGTTGCAACGAGAACATATGATTTGAATATTACTTATGATAAATATTATCAAACACCAAGATTGTGGCTATTTGGATATGATGAGGTATTTATAAAAGTTTTTAATTATGAAATGATTTAAGATGTAAAATTTTGATTTAAAATTTTTTTAAAAATTTTTTAAATTGTAAGGATTGTGATAAGATGTCAATAGAAATGTTACTTAATGCACAATAACTGAATTCAGCTTGTTAAATTTTATATGATTACAAGCAGAATGACTCAATCAATCTAGGTCAGGAGTTGGCAACCTGTGGCATGCATGCCTCCTGTGGCACGTGGAGTAATTTTCTTCTCCACTCTTCAAAGTTATTAAATAAAGTTTAATCAGTATATCACTCTTTTCTAGGTCTCATGCATTTTTATTTAAAAGCTAATTTTTTACTTTTAGTTCTTTGTCATAAAACAATTCTGCTGAATACACTTATATGTAGTTAGTATGATTTGTGTAAAAAAACATCCTCCATTTGTTACTCATTTTTAGCATTAAATAATCAATTCAAATCAAAATAATTGCATAATACTTGTATGATGAAACATCACTCATTACTGAATCAGGAAAAAAATCTTCAGAATTATTGAAAATTTTTTATGGTATTTTGAAAAGATCTGGAAGACAACATTATTGACATCTATTTTAAATATCCGTGTCGTTGTTGCTGGAGCTTTTTAATTGTTTACAGAAAACTGCATGTGCTTTGCTTTCCACGTTAGGTTCTAAATATAAATGTGAAAATTTTTTTTCTTGTATAAAGTATATTTTAAGTTACCAAAGAAGTTGTTAAATAACTGAACATTCATTTCTTTATTTATTTGACGCCAATTCACGGCTTTTTGACCATTTGATGCCAAGCCTCCCAGTACCGACTGACAATGTCATCAGTCGGGTATTCATCGAGTTCAGTGCATTGGAGCAGGTGCTCATCATCCATTCTGGCATGGCTGCAGAGTGGGCAGGCCTCGTTAGCAGCCAGGCCAAGCCAGTGAAGGAATACTCCCAAAAAGTCCATGTTTGGTGGTTAGGCAAAAGTGGGCAACAGCCTCGGGTCTCGCCAGGTGCCTCAGGATTGGACTGACAGTGACCAGAGTTTCCTATGGTTTTTCAAGGCTCTTGGTTTTTTGGGTCACTATAGTATACTTGTCAATGAATGTGGAAATAATACGTTAAGATGACTCAGCTCCCTGCTTGGCTTTTTGGTCGACTCTCATTTATAGGGATCCCAACATGACTTGGGATCCTCTGTAATGCCACAGTCCAGCCATATGAGATTATCTCCACAATTTTAGTTTGGCACTGAATTGTGTTTAAAGGAGTCAGTTGGTGTATTACTGCTTGGGAGTCTATGAAGAAGACAACTTTTGCAGTAACTAGGCCAGTAACTAGTAATTGCATTGTAGCTTCACAGATAGCCAAGACCTTGCCATAGTAGTTGTTGGTGTTCTTGCTCATGGCCAATGAGTCCTCAAACAGCTGACAGAACCATCACTCTGTTTGTTTCTGGTAGGTATGAGCCATCAGTGTAGATATGGGGCCACTCATTCACTGGATATCTTTGTTCAATCATTTCCAGAGCACCGAATTTTAGTTCTTCAGGAATGGCATCAGCCTTATTTGATACCATGTTAGGTAAAGCCGTTTAGATGGAAGAGCAGTAGTGACTGTAGAGTAGAACTGTACAGGAGCACAGTGAGTCATTAGTAGTAGAAATTGGTGTTTCTTCATAAGAAGTTCTGCATGTGAAAGAGGAGAAGTCTTGAGTCTTAAGTCGCTGTGTTGCACATCTGTACTCATTCCAGTAGCTGCAATCTACTTTTCTGGCTCTCCCAACATTTGTGAGTGAATTTGTCTCTATGACTATGAAAAGGTTCGATGCCGGTCTAGAGTTGCACTGAACATACAAAATCAATAGTCAATTTAAAAGTCACAAGTTCATAGCACCCCTGATATTACAGTATTAAATAGAGCTTTGCTAGGACTAGGTTTGCATTAAAATTTTGATTTTTTTTTTATTTAACTTATATTGTAGGGATACATAAATGTTAGGTTGTTTATTTCTTATTTTATTAATTCTTAAATGATAAATAATATATAATACATATTCAATTTTAATTTTTTATTTATAGTTATTTTTTATGTTAGTAAATATCTTTAAATGATGCATTATTAAAATATAAATATCTAAATCTGTATTTTTGACCTCTATTCCCTAACTCTGCATGCAGGAATCTAATTGTTTCAAATATTTCCTACTGTTTGGCACCCTAAATCATATTGGTATAATGGTTTGGCACACTATAGCTATAAGGTTGATAACCTCCTAATCTAGGCTATGAACAACAAGTGAAATTGCAGATGATATTATTGACCATGTTCTGTAAATCTCCAGAAGTCTGGCTTTGCACATCTTCTCCAGATAGTCTTCTGTCAGAGCCCTCACTATGTCACCATATTTTACAATATATGTACATAGATATATCAAGGCATAAATATCTTTAAAACGGTTAACATGGAATAAACATCAAATATTTCTTTCAAATTTCTATGAGATAACCAGTTTTTTATATTGAGAATTATGTTATGTGCATAACACACAAAGGTTAATAATTTATATAAATGATGTAAACTCATTTATAAAAATTGTTATTTTCAATTTTTATGTTCTTATAAACAAAGGTAATAGTTGGTTTTTTTAATTAACAAAATCTATTAGGATTTTGTAATAATAATTTATTCTTAATCATACACATGATATGGAGTTTTTTGCTAAAAAAGTTATAAAGATTTTTATTTAGCTCAAGTAATAATAACCAATTTTATTTAATGATATATTAAAGTAAATCATTTTAAAGAAAATTCTGTTAGAATTTTTCTTTTCAAATTTTAAACCCATGAAAAGATTCTTATGTTTGCACTCTTGTTAGTTTCTAGTATTACAATCTATATTATTTCAATAAGAAATGATGAATATATTTTCATTTCTCTTATTTTGAAATTGTGTTTTTCCACTCAAGTCTCCTTTTAAAACTGGAGTATTCAGAAAGTTATTTCTATGAATCTAATATTTTAATCTATGTCAAATTTTCTTTGCTTTGTAGAAATTGATTGATTGCACAAAATGTAAAAGTTCCATATTTAATTATTAACTAGACTTATTTCACTTTTTATTAAAAGAATTTTTTTTATAAATTTATAATTGCATTTATTAAAATTCAATACATTAAGTCACAAGTGCATTATTTATATCTTCAAGTTTAATCATATGGTATGAACTTGCTATCGTAATAATCCTAAATACAGTAATTGTAAGTTTAAATAATTTTTAAACTATTTAAATTTTAATTTTTTTTATTTATTGAAATTGTTTGGTATTTTAAATGAATGGAATGTCATTCAGACATATATATTTGTGTACATATTAAACAGAAATCTTGATAAATTTCTTTTTCTTTTAAGATAATGTAATCAGTTTATTAAAAATAACAAAAAAATTAATTAAAATTTTACATGTGTAGAACCGTAAACCTCTGACCATTGAAGAAATGTATGATGATATTAGCCAAGATCATGCCAAGAAGACTGTAACTATGGAAAGCCACCCACATTTACCTGGGCCACCCAGAGCATCTGTTCATCCATGCAGGTATATCTTACATTTAATTAATCTTTTGACTTACAAATAAAGCAGAATTTCCTATATCATTGAGAAGCAAGGAGAACTTTGAACTTAAGAAATAAAACTAAATTTAAGTACAATTCCTGGTGTTTGCCAAAGACATTTTTTGATATCGGAAATATCAAAGTCTGGAATAGCGCATGAATATCATGGATGTCAAGATATCATGATGATATGATGATCATAATCCAGATATCATGAAATGGGTTGAATCCTAGGAGGACCCACTTTTGGTCGCCAAATTTTTTGTCGCCAAATTTTGAGCGATAAAGGTTACAATATGGTAACCTTTCCATTTCATCAAAAAATTTGATTTTCAAATCACCGAAAAAAATGGCAACCCTAAAAAAGTGCAACATTTTTCGCCTTTTTCCGAAAAACGTCATTTTGACATTTGACTTAGCTGGAGGTTGTTAAGAATGGCGTGTGAAAGGAAATTACTTTAAAGTGAGGCTACGATAGGTTTCTTTGTGCTCCTGGGCAGATAGGGGAAGAAAGAGACGTTAGAATGGTGTATGAAAGCTAATTTATTTGCTTCTCGTTATGAATGTTCGAGGTGTAAAAAAAAAATATGCGTTTGCAAAAGCGAAAGGAACGGTTGATCGGCTACGAATGGCGTTGCCGCAACCAGTCGAAAGATAATCGCCACGACGTCGTTCGAGTGTGAGAAAGGGCACTTGGTTTAGCTTAAAAAAGCAAACTTGCTATAACTATTATCTTGCGTTTGACGAGATATTGGTTTGGCAAGAGCATGAATGAGTTCGTGATGAATGACTTGAAAGTTAATAAGAATGTGACAAAGTTAATAAGACACACATGTGGCGGCGATCTTACGATCACAAGTTGGTGAATGAGAATTTTCATAAATTCCTTGCATCCATCGCAAGGGTGTATCCACCAACAGATCATGACGAAATGCAAGCGTAAGGTAAGTGCTTTTTAACATTTTTAAAATTGATTTCATGTATTTCTTCGATTTTATCTTTGCGAAACGCCCTTTCGTCCTTTTTAAAAATGTAAATCATGTTGTACACACTGGTTTTAGAATACTTTTTTAAAATGAATTTCATTGCTTTCTCCGTTTTTTTCTTTATATAATGATTAATTTAATGTATTTATTCGATTTCATCTTTGCGAAACGCCCATTTCATCCCCCTCCTCCCCCCCTCCGCTGACGCATGCGCTTCCCAAGAGTTTTTCATCATTGACGCCTTTTTGAAAACCTTCAATTTGGCGCTTTTTGGCGAAAACTTTTTGGCGCCAAAAACAGCAGTGGGTCCTCCTAGGATTTTACCCATGAAATGTTATGTTTTGTAAGTTAATGTTGAGTTAAATGTTTTGTAATATGTATATATATATATATAATATTGAAAGAAAATTAATTTTTTTTTCATCACTAAAATTCAAATTCTTTGTTTTTTAATAGTTTTCCTGTATTTTGACTGCATAAATAAATAGGGATGTTACTTATTTTTCTTTTTTTAAGAAAATGTTACATCTCTATTAGACAACCTTATTTTTTTACCTTGAAGTTTTTGCGCTGAGCAATACAAGTAACCACGAAATTCTCATATTATATACATATTTATATAATATTTGTTATCATTTGTATTTGTATTTCAAAAAATTGAACTCACTTTAAAGTTTATGCATGTTCCAATTAGGTACAATTTGTTGCTTTGAAAAATAATTTAAAAATAAAATTCAAATATATTTTATTTATTGTAAATTTAAATCTACTAAATCAGGAACAAAAATTACAGATTAGTGCCAGTTAACACTGTAAGGACAAAAGATAAATTTTTCACTTAATACACAAGCTGTCATGATTTTATTTAAAACATTTCTTATTCAAGTATACAGCTGTTTAACAACAAATCTAATGGGATGTGCATTTCCTTTAAATTATTTAATCATTTGTCTGACATTCCCCCCCCTTTTGTTTATAAGTTTTAAGAAAATATCAAAAAAAGATTTTTTAAAAAATTTAAATCTGATGCTTTAAAAATGATATTAGGAGTTTGGTTCATTCATGAACAAATTTTTTTCTCTTGAAAAGAGTGCCAGCTAGGAACATAGGAAAACAATCCTCAAACAAATTTAATGAGTTTGATTTTTATAATGTCAGGGTTACACAACAGATACAATCACATGCTTCCTACTTAAGTCAAAACTGAGATTAGTCACATTCTTGTTGACTTGTTTCATGTCATCATAAGCATTAGTAATGCAAAATGTCATATTTGTATGCAATGTAATTGCAGTAAGGGAAAATGGACACGAACCATTATTTCTTAAAGAAAAACAATTTTGGGCTAAAGGCAATTATTTGTATTAAGCCAAATTCATTAAATTAAAAAAAGCAAGATATTAGGAATAACATCCTATTGTAAATAGATATTATTACATATCACACTGTGTAAATTTTTTTTTTTTTATATCAACAGAACTGCATTCTATCTCTCATTAATATATTGAGCATCAAATTTATTTGCATTGCCAAAATTTAAATTTTATAGTTTATTTCATATTTACACATTTTTTTTTAAAAAAGTTTAAGGGTAATCTTAATGTGCATATCATTAACTAATTTTTAAATTTGAAAAAGTATATGTAATTAGTATATTCATATTTCTTTTCCATATATGTAGAATTATTACAACATTAAAATTAACTTTCCATTCTACTTTTAAACATTAGAAACACTTTATATATAACATTGCAATGTGTAAAAAACACTCTTTTGTTATTCAACCATGTTGAATTGTGAAAGTTTAGTTAATCACATTTCTTCTTCAGATGGTTAAGAAATACTACATCATTTATTTTAAATTGCTAGAACCAATTTATGCTAAATGGCAATATATGTGAATTTAACATATAAAAACCATGAAGCCTAACACACAACTTAACAATGACGGTTACTATTATTATAAATGGGTTGCACTTGTTTTTAAATATTGTTCCATATACCAGCTATTGATGTTATAACTGGGTGCTGCTGCTTTCAAATATTGTTAGTTAATAGTGGTTAACCTGAATTAAGTATCATTTTTTTTGTTTTATTATTAACTTATTGATTGTAAGAATCATAAAGCTAAACACAGCAACATGAAGAAAATATGCCAAATTCTGTGTTTTATATTGGTTATTCATATTATAAATAAGTACCAACCCTATTATAGTTTTTTTGTTTGTTTGTAATGTAGTTTTGTTTGTAATGAATATATCTTATCAGATTTTGCTAATTGTTCATATTGGTGATATTTTGGAAAAGTGGTCAAGTTATGTAATCAGTAAATACCTAGCAATCTTATTACAACAATTTTTTTTTTCCAATTCGGTAATGAAAACAATAATAATTTAATTAAGACATAAAAGTGTAAATGACTGCTTAATTACTAACGTAATAATTTATCTTATTTAAAACAGAAAATAATTTAATCTATATTCAAAACTAGCTATTATAGATTTACAAATCTTCTATAAAAAGGGAAAATGTAGTGTAATATGAATTTGAATAAAACAAAGATTAACATTACTCTCTATCTATAAGATATATACTCAGTCTTAATACAGTTATAAATTTAAATTTATCATAGCATACAAAGTTGAAACATAAGATATAAACAGCCTGCATCTGGAATTTTCACTTACTAAAGTGTTACAAGTATATTAATGTTGTTAAAAGTATCTTGTCACTACTTGGTACTCTCTCTCAGGAAAGGGAACTACTTACCCATTTTGGCCTAGCCAACATTTTTGAGGCTAAATGTGAAAAGTATTACATTTATACAAATACTGACATTCATAAGAAGTAATCAAGAAGAATTTTGAGTTTATATATTCAATTCCTCCAAATATTTTAATAAACTGGAGAGGATTTTGGCTTGTTAAATATAACAAAAAATCATATTCATGTAGTTTGAAATTTGGAGAATAAGATGTGATGCTCTCATCATTTTAGGAGAGTTTAATGGTACTAAGTCCATTTTTGATTTAGTATATGAAGTTAAATTTTTATTTACTTTTTTGACAATATATTTATTGTTCTTTTTTCCTCCCTTGTATATGTTACCGGCAAAGTATGAAATCCGGCATTGTATGGAATGCCTAAAACTAGCCGGCAATGTATGAAATGATTCTTATTTCACACATTGCCTAGGCATTCTATAGAAAGCCTAATGAGAAACCGGAAAAGTATGAAATACTTCTCCAATTTGTTTCGAATATTGTGTGGCAAGGCATGAGACTTTTAACTCGTGCCCCAGGCTCAGAATTTGTCAGTTGCACATTGGGATTTGTTCGGGAGTGTCAAAATACTCTCTCAATTTTACTTAAACTTGTTTAACAAAAAATTGGCTTTTTCCTGTGCTGCATGAAAGTGAAGAAGCAAGCTGTATTGTTGGAGAAGGAGTCATGATCTATAGCAAGGGTAGGCAACCTATGGCATATGGTACAATTTTCAGTGTCACTCAGCACTAAGCAACAGATTGGTCAATTTTTGTATGGATAGAATTTCATAAATTTGTAATTGACCTTATTTGACAAACATCTCCAGAAGTATGGATGATTAAGGAATTATGAAAAAAATATGAAAGATAACTCTTAAGGTAAATTTACAGCTTTTTTGTAAATTATTGAATGCCACAGCTGGAGATATTTAATTGTTTGAAGAGAGAAAATTGCATATGTATTCTGCTTTTTCGCTTTTAGTTTTACATATCTAATTAAAATATCTTTCCTCATATGAAAAATATTTTGAGTATTCTAAGAAATTGTTTAACAAGTTAATGCTCAAAATCATGTGTCAAAGTGAAAGTCACAAATTATACCACATTTTTTTGGAAAATGAAAGAAGAGCGAAGCAGCACAGGTTCACATGAAAAAATCCATTTATCTTCTTATTTAACTGTAATGAAGGTAAATACTTATATTTAACGTTGTCTATTTTTTATTTTAATAAATATGTTTAAAAAACATAATATATGTACAATTTCGAGTTTTTTAAAATTTTTGTTAACGAAATAGTTATAATTTATGTTTATTTTTATGTTAAGAAATATTTTTAATTAATGTGTGATAAAGCTTAAAATCAATATAATTAAACTCTATTTTCTTACTTTATGCCCAAACAACTTGGTTAGAATTAAAGATATTCCTGAGCATGAAATTCCTCTTCTGTCAGTTGTAATTGTTCATTCTAATGGAAGCAACGATGAATTCGTCAAATGTACGTGTAAAACAAAGCAGCAAAATAAGAATGGTATCTGCGCAAAAAATGTAATGAAATATAATTCAAAATACCATTCAAGCCTACCATGTTGCATGTGGGTTAATTTTAAATTCATATTTTTTAATTTGAAAATTTTGTTTTCTTTAATAAAAAGAAAGACATAAATTTTGTTTTGGTACAACTTTCTTTTTCCTTTACGTGTTTTGAATAATTTTTTAATGGTGCTTTCATTATTTTGTCAGAATAACATTTATATTCTTTAGAAATGTACATCATTGATATAAAGCCTTATCTTGACCTTTTTTCACACTTTGCCTAAACAGCTTTGGTCATTCTATAGAATGCCTAGGCAAAGTATGAAATAATTCTCATATTTCATACTTTGCCTAAAAACACCCGGCATTCTATAGAATGCCGGCATTTCATACTTTGCCGGTAACATATATACCAATGTTCTGTAAATGAAACATTGATTTTAAAATTTTGTGAAATTAAATGTGAATGTGAAATTTTCTTTCTATTGCCCTATAAAAAAATAATTATGTTGAAAGAAAACATGGATTAATTTTTTTGGCATTGATGTAAATATTACTAAAATAAAATTTTGTGAAATTACTTTTTTTTTTCTAATTCAACAAGAGTAATAAAAATAATCATTTTGTTAAGAAGATAATCCTAAGTTATCGTAAGAAAAGATTGCTTTTATATTGGGTAAAGAATTGGAATGTTCTACAAGTAGAAAATTGGTTTCAAAGAATTTATTTTTTAACCTAGCTACTTCAATTACAAAACATGGAAGAATAGAGAAAATTATCTGAATGTGTTGGAGCTTTTAGTAAATGCTGACAAAAAAATGTTTATGTTTGCTGATCTACTTTTTTGATTTCCCATGTATCCTTCCCTTTTCTCTTCCACATATCCCCTGAAGAATCTTCAAAATAAAAAAAGGAAATTTGAATAACCAAAGTATGAGAAACAAGTGCATATTTGTCATTGGAAAAACAATATTAACTGTAACAACCTGTTATTCAACACATGAGCTTCTAGTTGAGACCAAAAAGTCCTATCAAGGACAAAAACATAAGGGTTTTTTTTTGTGTGTTTGATTTGAGTTATTTCTAAATAACTAAAAAATTCACACATTCTAATTTTTTAAAAATCTCGCATAAAAATCAAGTTTTGAATTTAGGTATTAAAATTATGTGGAAAAACTTAATTGTTATCCACCAGTGTAACATTTATAGACTATGTTATAAGTCATTTTTTGTTAATTTATTTTTTTAGTGTCATGTTTTTGTTTTCACTTGGGTTTTTATCTATAATTAGTTTGATTTACTTTTTTATCATAGCGTGACATTTAAAAAGTTGAATAAAGCTGCTTGAATTTTATTTTACTATGCAGGTAATTTAATTTATTTTTCTGAAGGGTTAAAGTTAAAAAGCTTTAAAAAGGACTCCTAGTTTAATTATGAATATTATGTAAGAATATAGTTTAAGGCTCTCTAATTTCTAATTTTTTTACGAATTTATTGTACATTATATTTTTATGTATTTTGCAGACATGCTGAAGTCATGAAGAAAATTATCCATACAGTAACCGAAGGTGGCGGTGAACTTGGAGTTCACATGTATCTTATCATTTTCTTGAAATTCATGCAAGCTGTTATTCCCACCATTGAATATGACTACACTCAAAATTTCTCCCTTGAATAAAATTCAAGCCTATTCAATATGTAAATAGTGTCATAAAGTTTTGATTCTTCTGTTAAATATTCTTTTTTGATAGAGAATTATAAGCTGAATAAGTTATTTTTGCAAGAAAAGAGATTCCCACTGGGGCCAAAGTCACTATTTATAATGTTTGTTTGCAAACAATAAATATATCAATATGATTGAAATGCTTTTTTCTGGGAAAATTCTAAACCATTATTCGCAAACATAAACATTGCTTTTCACTTGTTGCTTTTTAATACCGTTCAAACTGTAAAAAATAAAACTTATTTATAATTTTTGCATAGAGAAAACTATTTCTATCTTCACTTGAAAAAATTCTTTTGTTACCTTATTGACGATAAAATACTTTTAAAAATTGTTTTTATATTTAATTTTTCTTATTTTTGGAAGAAATTATACTTTGCTTTTAATAATCATATGCTGTTACAAATAAAATTTTAGATTTAAGAAATATGTTATAACTTTGGAAATGTCACTATATATCAATTATAATTGTTGCTACAATCAAAATTGTTCTGTGGATATTGATTGTAAAATATTTTTCTGCATGTAATTATACTTGATGTGTGATGAAATAAAGTTTATTTAAAGCAAACTTTATTTATTTTTTCCTTAAGTTATGAACATGGGTATGTAATGTGATGAAAGTGTTACATATTTTTTTTTGTTAGTTATTCTATATAAACACTTTTTTACAGTATTTTTAAAAAAATGTTTTTTTGCTACATTATAATTTTTTAAATATATTTAAAATATTTTTATAAAAATAATAAATTTTTATTTCATAATAAAATTGAACTATATTGATTTTTTTGAGTTGGAAAATGTTTTTAGAGTGTTATCTGATAGCCAATGTTAAATGAGTGTTAATTTTCCAAGTTTTTTTTTATTTTGTTTATTTTCGAGCTTTAAATGCATCTCCACGTGTTGCAAAAGCTAACATTTTTTAATTAGATTGATATACCAACTTTAAAATGGTTTTTTTAAGTTGGAAGAATGAGAGATAAGAAAATGTTAACACTTCTGGCATTCATAAAAAAAATGCTGACATAAATAATAAAAAATTGGACATTAAAAAATTTACTAGGAAATTTTTCATAACCACTGTTGAGATTTATCAGATATTTAAACACCCTTTTAAAGAATTGGTTTATTATCTTTTTGTGGAAATTGAATGAATCAAAAATCTTGTTTTAGTGGATGGAATAATTATCCCTTTTTGTAAACCTATGAATTAATAGTGTTTTTAATGATTTGAAGTTACGAATCTATTTCAATGCATAAACCCATTCATTAGAACACTACTCAATTTCTTTAGATGAAAAATTTTTACATAGGAGAAATTACTTCATGATGCATTTTAATATACAGTAATACCTCGACTTATGCGAACCCAATTTTCAAATCTCGTCTTATTTTAGCGCTACACAACTCGATTATTCACTCCCTAATTGATTGAAGAAGTTGTGGATCATGCAAATAAATTAAGAAGTGGATGGTGATGATGTCCGATAATTGCTGGATTATCATAATCAGCATGACAGTTGGTGATTGTTGATGACAATTGATGAGCTCATAGAAATGCATGAAGAACTTGGGTCTCTTTAGACCCACTGCAATCAGAAGATTGAAGTGGGTCTTTTGTGAAGTTGGGAATTTGACAGGACCTCAATTTAATTGAAATGGTTACAAATTTTAGACAATTTAGACTGCAACGAAGAACGTATTTTTTCAATGAAAATTTTTTTTCTAAATTATTTTCTTTGGTCTCTGGTCCCAACTAAAAATATTGTATAGGTATTTGTATGCGAAATTGGGAAATTGTACTGACTTGTGCATTGTTATCACTCAGTCCCACATATCCCATAAGTTCAGGGTGTTACTGCAATTCATTTTGATGTAATTTTGTATTTTACGTAAAGTATAAAGCCCAAAGAATCATATCCAAAATTAAATTGGCCAAATAAAAAAATTTTTTTTCCAATAGATTTATTTTTTGAAATATACTTAATTTTCATCAACATTTTTCTTCAATGTGTGCCACATTTTATTTTTTTAAATTCAGTGACACTTTATATCACTGGTGTGGCCAGTTTTGAATGGGCCCTGTATCAAAATTCCTTGGGGGCTCTTTTTTTTTTGGAAAAGAAAAAAAATTATTTGTAAGGGTCAGATTTTTCCACATGTTGGGGCCCTGTATCGATAAGGCAGTAACTATGCCTCTGCTTCATATATATATTTCTTTTAATCCACTCAATAAAATGTTTCAAATATTTTTTAAGGGTGAATATATATATATATATATATATATATATATATTGTAATCCCGGGTTGGGCTTGGTCGACTCAGCCTTTTATCCCTTCAGTGGGTCAATAAATGAATACCAAGCTTACTTGGGAACTGATCATTGGGAGTTTCGCATCAGACTGACCACTTTACCAAAACATTTGTGCTTGCACCCCAGCGCCTAAGGTCACGAAAGCTGAGATAAGCACAGTAGGTCTTGGCCCTCATGGGCTGTTGCACCACTAAGTACAGTTCAGAATATTTTCTAGCAATCTAATGATATATTTTTATATATTAATTTTCAAAATACTTTGTTAAATACTAAGTCTTGTGAATCATGATAAATTTGGTGTAAGCCTTTTCTTAATTTTGTGGCTGCATCTTCTTAAGTGGGGCTAAAAATTGGTTTTGTCTATATTGAAGTTTTTTCTAAATGTATATTTAATATTGGCAAACATTTTTTCTGTAATATTAATTTTTCATGTTAAGTTAGAAATTCCCAAACATGCAAGAAATGGCTATAATTTAATTCTGGTTTTGTGAAGAAATGTGGAATATTTACTGTATTTTGAAGTTTAATTTGAGAAGTATTTGGTTGATATATATATTGCAGTTGTTTTTTAAATATGTTCGTTGAACTTCTACTAAAAAGCTGGACATTCTAGAGAATATTTCATTCATTCAATCACATTTCATGAACTGCTCCTGCTTCAGAAGTATTTTCTTAAGAAGTTAATATATATATTTTTTTATTTATTTAGGTAAAAATGTTTTATTTAGTTCATATTTTCATCCAGAAATTTTGGTACAAAATTACATGCATCAATTAAAATTAATTAGTCCAGTATTATCTAACCCTCAGAAAAGTTTATAAATTCAGGAGTTTGGAAGTTTAAAGGGAGTTTTCTTGAGAAGTTGCTTTATTTTTTACTTTGATGTTTCATTATAGATTATCTATGATTGTGCTCACAAAAATTTGTGGAAAAAAATATATGTTATTATAGTATTTGAGCTTCTTATTTGTGTAAATCAAACATCTAGTGCATGTAGTATGAGCATTGCATGATAGTTATGTGCTATTGTACGTAAGTCTTTGAATTCTTTTTCAATCTCTTGTCAAATGTAATGAAATGAGTTTATTTTTCTAGGAGTACTGTAGACATTAAGTCCCACTCATGAAACTGAATAATGTAGGACCTATAAAACTGTAGTGAAAGGCGTGCAGCTTATTTAATATACAGTCGGACCCAGTGGCGCACACAGGAATTTTTCAGGGGCGGGGGGTCCGGGGTTGAAAGTTCACCATTCTTGTATCATGCTCCTTTTGATTTTGTCGATTTTCGGGAACAAAACACAATAAAAAACTAATTTTTGAATAAATAATTAGCATTAATTAATAAAATTAATCATTAATAACAAGTAATTAATTAAATTTTATGTACTATATACTTAGAATTATAATCAATCTGAAAAAAAATCAAGGGCTTTGGTGGGGTCCGGACCCCCCCTTGTGTAGGCCACTGATAGAGGTTCATCTTTCAATATACTTTTTAAACCCACATAAAACAAATATTTTAAACTCATAAACACTATATATTTAAAAAAAAAGAAGTTATTCACACCTTTTTGTAATTTAGTATATATTTATTTTATATATCTTATGCATCCAAAAAAGAAAGGAACAATAAAAAAAGAATGCCGAAGAATACAATATTTCCAACATTAAAAAAAATAATTTTGCATTAAAATTTATGAATTTTAAGGATATTATCTTATTTAAAGCACACAAGTAATATAAACATAAATTATTTTATAACTATAAATTCTAAACATAGAAATTACAATTAAAATTCCCAGAACTCTATTGCTCTTGGCGAGTTAGGCATCTAATAAAACCAGTCAAGGATTTATGACCACCATAAAATGTGTTAAAAGAGAGAATAACTTAAAATGTCCAGAAATACTTCTTTAAAAATATGGAGGGAAAAAAAGGGGATCATAAAAAGAAAAAGTTTGTTATATAAAAAATACTCTTCGCTATTGAGAGGCCATTTTACGAAGAAAATCATTAAATGTTCTTGTTTCCAGGAAAAAGTTCGCTAGTTTGAAAAATTCGCAATATAGAGGTTCGACTATATTTTGATTTCTTCTCACTTATTTGCAATAGTTTTTCTTCATGTTTATGTTGAATGTTATTCATCAGTGGGCGTAACAGAGAATATTAGGGCCCCTGCAAAGTCAGGTTTTGGGTCCCAAGCTCAAATACGTACTAGGCGTCAGAATCCCCTGCCCCCCGCATTGCGAGGGTGTACGTTTCGCCACTGGTTTTCATTACGAGTAACTTGAATTGAAAATGATGCACTGTTTCATTAAAAACAATATTGAATCCCTATGTATTGTTAGCTTAAAAATGCGCAATTGTGTGTGTGTGTAAATACGTAGGGGAAGGAGAAGAGGTTAAACTTAAGCACTATGACCAGTAGCGCACACAGGAATTCTTCAAGGGAGGGTCCGGGATCGAAAGTTCACCATTCTTGTATCATGCTCCTTTTGATTTTTGTCGATTTTGGGGAACAAAACACAGTAAAAAGCTAATTTTTGAATAAATAATTAGCATTAATTAATAAAATTAATCATTAATAACAAGTAATTAATTAAATTTTACGTCTATGCTTAGAATTATAATCAATCGGGAAAAAAACCAAGGACTTTTTTTTTTTTTGGGGGGGGGTCCGGACCCCCTTGTGTGCGCCACTGACTATGACTAAGTATTGAAATGATTCTGAGAAATTTGGTATTGTGTATATATATGTAACCTATTGATGTTAACCAATGATTGTGCTGATGTAAATTTTTTGTCAGTTATATAATAGGACAGTGGGAGAGTGTATTGGAATTGTTACGAGTAACGTGATGTGCACAAACGTGTACTTGACACTCTGGTTGTTTGTGTAATCCATGAGCTTGTGTATATTTTAACCGTTGCAAAAGTACTGATTATAGCTCAAAGAAAAGAAGTACACTTGTTTTCAAAACACTGAATCATTGGGATGTTGGTATTATTACAGACAGAAGTGACTTAACGTCGTAAATGAGCACAATGCATAGTTTCCAAAACGTGAAAACAGTATCAAACTATTGGAAATATTCAGACAAGTTGTAATTGGTCGACTGAGAATAAAATAAAACAAGTAATATAAAAAAAAATTTTTTTTTAAGTGAATGGGCTCAGTTAGTTAAAACTACAGCAATACCGGGAGCGGTCAATGCGAGGGAGGGTGACCGCCTCGCAAACCACCCGGCCGTTTCCTTTTCTACCTCATAAATTTTCGCCCCTACTGGACATCCGTCACTACACCACTCACCCCCCACATGGGCAGCCATTTTTCCTGAGCCATTATCCTCCCTTTTTAACAGCCAATAGGAAGACTCGCTCTTCCACTCAGATTCCTCACTGAAAACTTTCCGAGATGTCAAGATCCATGCCTCGAAGCTCAGCCTACTGGCCTGCCGCCGCTCGTCCAATTGCAATGATATACTACCAAACATGAAAACTCAACGATCAGCCGTCACTACACCACTCACCCCCACATGGAAGAGACTTTTACCAGATACGGGATTAAGGGTTCTTCGAACCCAGGTGCCCGAATAAATTCCCGCAGATTCATGTGACGTCATAGTCACATAATAGTGAAAGCCACGTGATTCTAGCCAATCAATTCAATAACTCATGCGACGTCATAGTCACACGATAAAAACTATCTAGTGTTTCCAGCTAATCAGTTCAGACGCTCCGGTATTGCCAAGTTTTGCTCTTTGCAGAAACTTTCTCTTAAAAAGTACATTGCATACAAAATGCATTTTATTTAAAAGTATAAACATAAAAAAATATACATGATTCTCTTTTTTAAAAAAATCTTCTTGAAGAAATTTTTTTTCCTAACATTTAAACATCTTTACCCAAATACGAAATTTGAAATTTTATCTGAGTTTTACAAATAGAACAACAAGTACAATTAGTTTAATGTTTGTTTTGAATTCAATAGAAAACATGTGTTTGTTTTTATCATGTGACTTCATGAATATAGCCCATTCCTACTTACCTAAAAGATGAAACCAACGTGGCTGTATTTGTAATTCTTTAAATAATTAGTTTCAGTCAACTAATTATAATTAAATCATCGTATTTCTACCCCAAACAATAGTGTATAGAAAATTGCAGTTCAAATGAGCGCTTTAAAATGTGAGAAAAAAACCTTTTCAAGTTTTGACACAAGTCACCAGAATGGTCGCCAAAAATGATGCCAACGTGGTTGTATTTGTAATTCTTTGAATAATTAGTTTTAATCAATTAATTTTTTAAAATTATAACTAAATTACTGTATTGGTATTCAAAATAATCATGTATTTAAAATTTCAGCTCAATTGAGCGCTTTAAAATGTATTTTATTATCGATTGAAAATTCCACCAAGATAAATAAATATACAGAGAGTGTGAGCTAATAGTAGGAATTGAAAAAAAAAACTATTTCTCACCACAATTGTATTATGAAATTGGTTGATGTGTACAAGACAGTTGTTTCTGAAGTTTGGTGAAACCTTTTGAAAAATGATTTCCAGGCAAACAGTTAACAGAAGACTCGAATAACTTACGTGCAAAAGGGAGCCTGTTTTGGTTCGAGGTGAGTACAAGACAGACAGTCGATGGAGCGATGTGATATTGTTCACTGAACTACTACACAGTTTACAGAGTGATTTTCGTTGCAGCATAATCTAGAGAACATGGAACACATTGTCATCCACAAAACAGCACAGAACAAGATGAGTATTACTGTAATGACACTGTGTGTGGGAGGCATAATGTCTGTTGAGCGAACATTACATCACACTTTCGGTTCAGGGTTGTCATCGTATTAGATAAAGGTCAGTGGCATAAAGGAGAATATTAGGGCCCCCTGCAAAGTCAAGTTTGGGGCCCCAAACTGTACTTGGCTTGTGTTAGGCTTTGAGCTCTCTAGAGTCCTGGGCCCCGCGTAATGCGAGGTTGTACGTTACGCCACTGATAAAGGTATAGAAATGAAGTTCTGGAACCTTACATTCGTCGTTTCAAAATGCTATGATTACACATTTCTTATTCATGGACAACATGCCACGCCCTTTTCAATTTGTAGAAGAATATCTTGAAAGGAAGATATCAAGTGTGTTCTATGGTCAATAAGACCTCCAGATTTAAAACTTGTTGAGCATATTTAAAATGAATTCGGACGAAAAGACAACTCATCAATCTCCACTAAAGGGATTAGCTGAGCTCAAAACCGTTTCTCATGCAAGAGTGACAAAATTTGTTATTGACTCTTTCGTAGCATAAAACATGCGTTTGATCACACATTCACTCGAAAACCAACTTCAGCACTTGATTTTCTTGCAGTGACTGATGAATTTGATTTCTTCTCCATTTTATGTCATTGGCATAAATCAAGCTGTAAAATTATATATTTCTGTGCATTCTTCAACTGTTCTCTTTATTTGCACGAACTTTATAACAAAAACTTTATTCCATCTTGCTCTTGATTTCGCGCCCTATTTTAGGAAATGACCATCGTTCTTAACTTTTGGGCACGAGTGTTGATTGTAGAGTCAGTTTAAAATGGTTTTTGCGTTGAAATATTTATAATGTTGGGGAGAGATCTAAATCAAATCTCGCTTCAGAAATTTAAATCATAGCTACCTGAGACATGAAATGTACAATAAACAGAAAATATGACTTCGCAGAAAAGATACTCTAACATTACGCACATTATTGATGTTAAAGATGCACCTCGCATAGGCAGGCCCGTCGTCGAAAAAACCACAGAAATAATTGCAATTGACCTGCATGTTAGTAGTCGTAGCATCGCCCAGGAGCTAAAGATCCACCATAAAACAGTTTTAAACCATTTTCGCAAAGTTGAATTCAAAAAGAAGCTCGATGTTTGGGTGCCACACCAATTAACACCAAAAAATATGATGGACCGAATTTCCATCTGAGAAGCTTTGGCCAAACGGAAAGAAATCGACCCATTTCTTAAGCGAATGGTGATTGGGGATGAGAAATGGGTCACATATATACGACATTATTGGGCGAAAACGATCGTGGTCAAAGCGCAGTGAAGCAGCTCAAACGGTGGCCAAACCAAGACTAACGGCCAGGAAGGTTCTACTGTGTATTTGGTGGGACTGGAAAGGAATAATTTATTATGAGTTGCTTCCATGTGGCCAAAAACTAAATTCAGATATCTACTGTCAACAATTGAGCCATTTGAAGCTAGCAATTGACCAGAAATGGCCAACAGAAGAGGTGTTGTATTCCATCAGAACAACGCCAGGCCACACACGTCTGTAGTGACTCGCCAGAAACTCTGGGAGCTTGGTTGGGAAGTTTTAATGCATCCACCATATAGTCCGGACCTGGCACCAAGTAATTACCACCTTTTTCTCGTATTGCAAAACTTCTTGAGTGATAAGAAATTGGGATCAAGAGAAGATTGTGAAAATAGACCAGTAGAGTTTTTAGCCAATAAGGATCAAGACTTGTATGAGAGAGGCATTATGAAACTACTTTCAAAATGGCAACACATTATACAACAAAACGGTGCATATTTGACCCAAATCGAACAATCCGAAGCACGTTAAATAAAGTCTTGAATTTCATGCTAAAATAATGGATTTCTTTTCCCCCAACCTAATATAATATTATTTAAGCTTGTTTTCGATTTTATTTATTTTCTTGACAAAATTTTTCAGCCTATACATTTTTACATGTTTATCTCCATAGAAACGAAATCCTTTTCATACAATTGTATACTTCAGTTATAAGTTACATTAGTGTTGGTGCGTTTATCAATCAATTAACGGTTTAAAACAGTATTTGGTTTACAATAAACCCTATTGATTTAACCCAGTTTAATCGTTTTGTTTTTCGAGAATTTACTTGCTAAAAAATGTTTCACATTTAAGTAAGAAAAATGCATTATTATTTTTTTTTTACATGAAGGGAAAAATTTATAAATAAGTAGTTACCTTAATAGATAAATAATTATTGCATAGAAAATAAAAGTTTTAAAAACCAGCATTTAATTTGTGAAAGATGAAAGAAATTAATATCAGTAAAAAGAAATACCTGCTGAATGTGTCAGCCATATCTCAAAATAATGGAACTATTTCCAAACTACGACGAAATTGTACGATAACTAAATAATTATACGACTAATTAATTAGTAATTAATCAATAGTTGTTAAATTTTTATTGAATAAGTAGTTTTTATTATTAAAACTATTACTTTTATAACAGCTATAATGAAGTGATTTTTACTTATTTGGTATATTCGTAAATTGATTTTTAAGTAAGCAGTAAGTTACTTCAATACTTTTTTTATTGTATAAGCTACACAAATATTTTGACTGAACTTAACGGAACTCTCTAAAACTACTTATTTACTAAGTGGAATTTTCGTAAATGCTTGAGCTTCGAATTCTTTTCTTTCTGCCCTCCCCCCTTCTAGACTGAGAAAATGCCCATTGTAATATTTAAGGGAAAAGTTCATACATTCGAATATTAACGCTCTTGAACATAAAAATAATTCTCATGTTCTTTATTTATTTTCTAATTTTAGTTTTAAAGAAAAGTATTTGACAAGAGCGTGTTTAAACACATTAAAAACAGCCCTCTGCTCGGAAATTGTCATACGACATTTTTCAATAATTCATTTGGAATTAATATACGACAATAATTCAGCGTGAAAAATATTATTTGACAATGTCGATTTTTTAATTATTCTGATACTCAATTATAAATGGCACCGTTTTTAGTGACTATCAAATGAAGGTATTAATTTCAAAATTAAATCAGAAATATAACTATTGCAGGCTTTTTATATGAAATGATCCTTGATTCTCATAAAGATAATAAAATATTCTCTCATTTCTTTGAGAAGATGAAAAGATTTTTTTTAAATAACAACCCAATTATTAACCCTAATAATTTGTTCGAAGAACAAGTGGTTAACAATCAACAAGCTTGTTTTTCACACACATTTTTACAAGTAGTTGAATTTCTTGTATTATAAAACAAAAATAATTACAATTTGTAATTTTTTTATATGGCTCAATGCAACAACATGAAAATAAAAATTCATATTTTTAATTAAATGGAACAAAAATTATGCAAAAAAAATCAACTAATTTATAACGAATTAAAACAAAATATTTTTTCCCCCTTCATATTTCAAATATTTAAACGATACTTGGAATTTTTTTTAAGAAATTAATTTCTTTTTTAAACGCTCCGTTGACAAATATTCTAATTAAAATGTCTTAACTATTTGGAATGCTTTGCTGTGTGAAAAAAAGTTGTCGAAACACAAGTGTTAAAAAATAAAAAAATATTATAAAAAAGGAGGATTTTCGATATATTTTGCTTTGGTAAGCAATTCATTTGTTTTTTGGGCTAAAACTGTTAGATTGTCCAGCTTGCAGGTCAATTCATCATTTAAAACGCTCTGCATTTCATATGTTCGATGGAAAAATTCCATCGTCATAGTCTCAGTATCGAGCTGCTGTAGTCCGCAAGTTCTTCTGAGTTCGTCTATAAACATTTTAAATTCTCTCTGTGAAAAACTTTTCTTCAACCAGAAACAACCTTCTGGGTATGGATTTTCTCTATGCATAATTTTATATGCAGACACCAAGCTGCATGCCACTTGGGCGCAGCTGATTTCATACAAGCTTGTGTTATGTGTCTGTGAATCATATTTAGCGAGGTTTAACAATATCCTCTCTGTAATAAAATCTTTTTGAAATAATTTGCGCACCAAGAGAACTCCATTCTTCATTATGTTCAGAAGGAATTTGTTAATCGAAGTTATTGACATAGTTGTCAATGTACTATCCATGACATTTAAAATTTGCTCGTCTTGAAAAGTAGTTTCAATGGACCGATGCAAAAATTGTGTCCAAAGTTTAATAGTTGTGTTTAAGGGTTTTTCTGTGAATTTATTTCCATCTCTTGCTCGTTTTAGAAGGAGGATCAGATCTTGGAAGTTCATCAAGCTCTTCTTAGTAACGCAAAAGATGTAGTCGCCACAATTCACATTTATCCTCAGAAGACAGATGACATCGAAGTAAAATTCCACTATCAATGGCTTTAAGGCCAGGGCAATACTTTCGAGCAGGTTTTTATCATCTATTCTACCTACAATCAATTGCAAAATGACAAAGCAAATACGTACGTTGTAGTAACTGCACCCTCTCATGAAAGCTATTATTCTGTAATCTCCACAGATGTCGTAAAAAATATTCTCTTTTTGCGCATCAAAAATGAACTGATAGCTTAGTTTGAATTGTCTACAGTCAGGAATATCCTTATCTAGAGGAATGTATTGCCTAATGGCAGATAATTCAGCCGATCCGTGAGACAAGTCTAAACTTGTTACTAGAGAATCTAATTCATTGGCGCTTTGGATAATTTCATCATTCAAATATTGATGGTCCTGGTTTTTCTTTGCTTTCAGCAAGCGGTACATTTCTGTAGAACTGTCTAGCATTTTGTGATTAATCTGCCTCCACCAGGACATGAGCTGAAACCAGTCCGAAACGAAGCCACCGTAGTCTTGAGACACAAAATAATGCTCTTGTTTGTCAAGATGACAGCTTTCGTGTAGCGTCAAAGGCTTACTGAAATAATTAGATTTAGATTGGCTGTCGCATTTCGGTAAAAATTGTAGGTAATGAATAAATTCTTTCGTTCTCCTGTAAATTGTAGAGTCTTTGATAGTCGAATAGCTTGTGATTTCAAACATTTTATACGTTTTGATTATTTCCTTTAATTCAATGTGGTGTGTTCTTTGAGAAATAATGGATTTGCGTGTTCTTTCAAATAGCGCTTGAGACAAGTAGAAACTGTAGACAGCGTCCAGTTCCATTTCTCGCATCGCTGACTCTGTTATGTCGAACAGATATACAAGATTAGGAACAAAAAAGCGAGAAGATTCATCGAAAGGATGGAATTCTTGCTGTTTGCTGTAGACGGACATGGAAGCTATGAAACGCATTTGATTCCAAATGGCAAGTTTCTCCTTTTTTACCTTAACTGGTTCATCGGCTAATACCTTTTTCTTTTTCAGTCTCTGCAAGGAAATAAAGAAATATATACAAACAATCAGGTAATTGAGTTCTCGCTTAAGCATTCACTTAGAACGCCATTAAAATAATAATGAAATAATACTTCACTAAATTAAGAAGATTATGTGTAATCACCTTTTTATATGTTTTTATAATAAAACAACATAAAAAAATTCGTTTTGTATTCTATGTTCAGGAAAACGCTTTGAAATGAATCGAAAGTAATGGTGATCCCACAAAAATTAATGTTTCCTGTGGTAAGATTTAAGATAAATAATTGCTGAGGAATCAATGTAGACAATTGCACAATAACCAGATATGAATTTCCCAAACTGAATGCTTGTGTGCTTTGGGTTATTATCCAGATCCGGAAAAGGCATTTCGTCGATCGCGATCGACCGGTGGACCACCAAGACATTGTGGGGTGACCGCCTGAAGATTAGCCATCGGTACTTGTAAACCGAAATATTCAAGATTGGCTGACAGTATGCAGGCTAAATCTTCTACTGACTATAACCAGGAAAACTAACTTTAGATAAAAATGTTTTATTTTTTAATGTACTTTGAAACGTTTTATACTACAAATGCAACATTTGATATTATTTTTGTAGCTATTATTATTATGTTTGTATCTTGCGTTTAGCTTTAAACGCGGTATTAAAGTGTTAGTTTTTTTTATTTTAGTTCTGTAGGTACACATATTCTGTATTTTTTATTTTATTTCTGTAGGTAAGTACACATATACCGTAATTATTATTTAAAAGGGGAGGGGAGGGCGAGGGTCGAAAGCCCAATACGCAGCCAAACATATATATATATATATATATATATATATATATATATATATATATATATATATATATATATATATATATATATATATATATATATATATATATAATAAATTACTGAAGAAATATAATTAGCATTAATTAATAAAAAAATTATTACTAACAAATAATTAAATTTTACGTACCATGTACATGGGATTGTAATCAATCGGAGAAAAAAAATCAAGGGCTTTGGGGGAGGGTGCGGATCTATGGACCCTCCCCACCCCTTTACGTTCGCCATTGATATTGAGTGGACCGTAACACTTAGAACAATTATAAGTAGCCCATACCCTTGAAAAGTCTGCCCTCCCGTGATTTAGATACATATTAAAATCTCCTTGAATTTATTCTTCTTTGTAGAGAATTTTTGAAGATTTCAAAGAATATCTTCGCGCGAAACTGATTCTTTAAAAAAATATCTACATATTTGGAGCTGATTCCGTTTTACTTTTTTAAAATATAATTTTCCCACTCCATTGCGTAGCCCCTTGTTGTCGAAGTACTTTTGCCAAACTTCATGGATGAGCTTAAATTTTTGTGTGTTGACGTTGTACACTAAAGCAACACACTCACATTATTTTAAATTTAAGTCAAGTGATGAGAACGACACCTGGCACCAGGGTCGACTTTAGCAGTTTTGCCGCCCCGGACAAAAATGGAAAATATGTCGCCCCTCTCTCCAAAGAAAAAAATTATAAATAAATAATATATATATATATAACAGGCCCCAGGCCTGCTGGTAAAATGAGGAGGGCATCATCTCAATAAGAACGTCTTTATTTCGCTTCAATCACATAAAATCTAACATGGCGGCCCTTTGGCGCGCAACCGGATGGTACAAAAGACAACATATCGGCGAGGAGTCACCAGCTAAGCCTTTTCGAGTATGCGTTCTCCTTCGTCAGTGCTCGCTCCACCTTTAAATAGGCTTATTTACCCACAAATCCTTACGCGATGGTAAAGAGTTCACTCTATTTTCATTTATTACTTCCTTAATTTTGAATCTAAACTTTTCAAACCTGATATATATATATTGTCCTTCAAAAAGCAAAATAATTCGAAATTCAAAATAATTCAAAATAATCGTTAGGTTCACTGGTGTAGCTAGTCCTAAGTGGGCCCTGTATCCTAATTCTTTGGTGACTTTTTTTTTCTGGACCTTTACATTTTACGATGTTTTACTTACACTTTTGGGGGTCTCCGTATCATTGATACGGCGATAGCTACGCTCCTATAATGTTTTCAAACGAGTAAAATGTAAGAGAAGAAACAGCCCATTTTAGTAGGTCAATTTCTTCGAAAAAGAGTCTACTGATGGTGGGGATCACAAGCGTTTTTATTTTAACTTATAGTAACTACACTCAAGACTAAAATAAAACATCTCCTGTGGCTCAATATGCACTAAAATATCTTATTACCCTTGTCCCCCTTAGAAAAACTGGCACTGTGGACATCGTGTGGGTAGAAGGTATGTTCTTTGTGAACCCACTCCTGAATGGAGAGAAAGTTACTAGTGAAAGATGTGTAAACATATCAAATTTCATAATTTAACAAATACTCCCGCTTCGAATCCTTTAGATTTCAATGAAAACTGACATTATGCATACAGAGTACAAAATAAGGAAATAAGATACGTTAAATGATACACCAAATTCACACCCAATAATATTTCAGAAAATATATCAAATTTTTGTAACATAAAAAAACATTTTCCAAATTTGATCCAAATGCCACCCCGGCAAGGGTCCGGTTTGTCCGGCCCTAGAGCGGCCCCTGCTGGCACCCTCCTCTCCAAACGGCTCCTCCACGCCAGTGGGAGGAGCTGGTTTGGAGAAGAATTTTTTAAATAAAATTTTATTAACGATTTTCACTTTAAAAGTTTTTTTAAATGCTTTTATGTGATTAGTTCACTTTTCCGCCATCTTGAATTTAGCTCTACTGCAATAAGTGTTCTGGAGGAGCTGCTACTTTAAAGGACAACACGCGAGACAGCGCCAAATTTGCGATTTTTTAAAATCATGCCAACCAGTGGATGATTCTGTAAATGAGCCAAATGTTTTAGTAATGCCATGCGCTATGTTATTGGACATCGTTTGTGTTTAAAATCAAAGGAAGACACGTGGACATTATTTCCTTTCTGCGCCCTCACTCTCGGATAGTTTCAGCCAAATTGCGATAATTTTATTCATATTTTATTGCAAACAGAGCGCACTACTTTTCTTGTTGCAAAATGTCTTGTCAATATTATTTATAATGGATTAACGTTATATGACTTACGATAGTAGGGATACATTATTCAACATTAGCTTAACTTTTAAAAGTACCAATAAGTAAAAAATTCGAGATCTTACACACTTTTAAAACATCTTATTAAAAAAGGAATGGAAATTATCGTATTAATTCGAGAATCGAAGTAATAGTATCCCTATCGAGAGAAACATGCTTCTCAATTTTCAATCATCTTACAAAATAACGATTGAAAA
The DNA here is from genome assembly GCA_019973935.1 of Trichonephila clavipes. Taxonomy (NCBI): domain Eukaryota; kingdom Metazoa; phylum Arthropoda; class Arachnida; order Araneae; family Nephilidae; genus Trichonephila; species Trichonephila clavipes. The sequence goes on from BMAU01018408.1 coordinate 143,504, forward strand.
AGAAGGGAATTTATCCACACGTGTACCTTAGTTTTTTAAATGTAAATATTGAAAAACCTTAATGGAATCGTATATTTTGTTGATAAAAACAGAAGAAATAAACACAAGCTTGATTTTCAGAAATATATATACATATTTTTATTAGACTACGGATTGGTGTTTTACCATTGCAGACCTAATAAATTCCCGGAAGCTGGTAATTCTTTTTAATGCGGCACCATATAAAGACGGACACTAAATGCCGCAGGTAACTTTGACGCTCAGTTTCCTCCCTAGAAGGAGGCACCTGAGTTCTGACAATGCAAACCTGTACTAGGGATCTTTTACATGCCGTATAATCATACGACATGGCCGCTGTCGATTTTCTGCATCATGAAAATCCACCGACTTGGGCCGGGGTCGAACCCGCAACATTAGGTGCAGAAGGCCAGCGACAAACCAACCACGCCACCCGGCCGGCATTTTCAGAAATATTTATCAAAGCAAATGAAAACTATTAGAATTTACTGTTGTTATTAAGGAGACCATCCGAAATCTATCATATTTTCGTTAACGAAGTTCAAAGGCAGCATTTCTAAGACTGTAACAAAATCTTAAATTAGGCATGTATTCATTCGGCATTATTTTAACATAATTTTGTTTTTGTATCAAAGTAACGTAGACTATTGCAAAATGAATAGTTAGTTACTATGAAAAGGAAATTGCATAAATCCACATTAATATCAAAGCTTACCAGACAAATTTTTCCGCAACAATTCATTGACCAATAATGTTTCCAAACTGCTGTGATGTAAGAAATTCGTAGCTGTTTAACTTTCAGCCAGTTTGTTAGGAGAGACAGAACTTTTGGAAAGCTTACCACGTAGTCCCGTGTGGCTGGTAAAGGATAAAAAAGGAACATTCCTCATGTAACTATCATTGTCTTCTTCCATATCTTGATGTGGACGAATAATAAATGTTTTGATTTTGGCGATGAAGATTCTGTTATCGATATTGAAGAAGGCAAAGCTTGTGAAACTGTCATTGCAAAATTGATACACGTGAATCTTTTGTTCAATCTCAGTAAAGTAGTATGGATATACAGATGGTTATTTCGCCTTTTTAATCAGAATGAATTAGTAATCTTCTCAGATTTTAAATCAGCTATAGAAACCATAAGAAACGGAGAGACCAACATCTCCTGTGATATTATTACCCTTCTAGAACAGCTGCACAGCAAAAGAAAATCCTGTATCCTGCAATGGTTACCCGCACATGTCAACATTAAGGGTAAGGAATATGCAGATAGCCTCGCCAAAGGAGCTAGAGACATCGATCATAAGTGCACCACCATCACACTTTACGATGCTAACGCAGTAGCCAAACATAGAATTATCAATCACATTTTTAAAAAAACCCCTAGTTACGGAATTTGACTGCCCCCGAATTACAACATCAATAATTGCCAGATTGAGAACTGAACACCTTAAGGGCATGAAGATTCACCCAGACAAAAGATCATATGTTCAATACAAACACTGCCCAGATCTTCAACTCACGCCTAATCACATTTTGGAATGCCCAACCGTCGCAACAAAGTTACTAAAAATGGGAATGGTCCCTCTGAGGGACTCTTTGGGGGAAATCCTGTACACACCTGATGCTCCTAGAATAGCAGAGGCAGTGATCAAGACTTTCGACGGAATTTAGTGATATCTACTGCATTTATTCATTGACGCGAGAACAACAACAATCAGAACATATCACTGTAATACCACATTTTTGACGTTGCCATAGCATTGTTTTGTTGATACTTTTTCAAAGTTAATACATTCCCTTTTTTTTTAGTTGAAAACTTTTTGGTTATCCAGAAATTTTTAAGGATTTTTTCATATGGATCATTTATTTTGTGATGCTGTTTTTAATAAAAGAAAAAAACTCTTGAAATAATAAGATTTATTTTATATTTTTAAAACTCACAAAATAAAAAATATATACGGAAATTTAGTTTTAAATTTTAATTTAGAATAAGACATACCGAAATTAACGTGCAAAGCAAAAACGGTAAAAGCAAATTTGTTTTTAAGTCCAGTATTTTTAATTCTCAAGATTACTTCACTGTAAAATTAGTAGTTAATTCAATATTGGTTATTTGTGGAATAATCAGAAATCTATAAAAAAATTATCATAATTATTAATTCACACAAAAAATATTAAATTGTTTCAATTATATAAACTTATCGTACTTGATCATGGAGACGGACCCTTGTTAAATGTGCCACGGTCACATCTTTCTCAAATAAAAATGACGTGGATGTAAATAAAGTATGAAATTTTAATCTATATAAGCGATCTCATCGAGCAATAGGATTTGAAGGAACCCAATTCATGACAGTAACGTGTTCTTCAATGCAATCACGAGTTCTTCAATAAAATCAAACCTGACATTAGACTTGAACTTGTTGTTCTACTTGTAAAATTTAGATGTTTCAAATATACAATAATTTGGCACAGATGTTTAAGCATTCAGATTCTCTACAAAAGGTTTTCAAATTAAAACGAAACAAATATTATTCATGTACTTTTTAATCAAGTGCATTCTGTTCATCTATGTGTTATTACTGTTGAAAAATATGTACTCATTAAAAGAAAGTTTCTGCAAAAAGAAAAATTGGCTACAATGAAGCGCAAGAACTGGTTGGCTGGAAACACATGATTGTGTTTAATGTCGAATTTATGAACTGATTGGCAGGAAATACGTGAGTAAACTTATCATGTGACTATGGCATCATATGAATTAAGTCCGTTGTCATATTCGTTTCGTATAAAAGAGCTTCGAAATTCTCAGAGATTTCACAAGTGAAGAATTTCACAAATCTTGTTATATCTGTTGATTTTTTATGTGGCAGTATAAATTGGAGTTATAATACGAAAGAAAATACAAGAATGCGATGAGGGACCAAACTAAAATATGGATATTTATCTCTCGAATGAAATATATTTATAATACGCATATATATATCACCAAAATATTATTACTCTTCATGTAGTGAAATTCCTTAAGCAGTTGAAGATAATTTGACCTAAATTTTTCCCTTTAACCCTTTTTTTGAGTCAGTTTTCTTCTAATAATATTATGTAAAAGTGGTTTTGATATTGAGATTGATTTTTGAGAAGAAATACTTTTTTAGCTTATTAACTAAAACTAATTTGATTTTTGAGACCATTTTCTTTGTTGGGAAGTATTATGTTTCTCTCAGGCTGCTGAAAGTTATTTAAAAGTAGGACACATATTATGTTCTGCATTTATTTTTATATCGCATTACATGATATTTATAAAATATAATTCGTAAATATTAACATCTACGGAAGGGATTATAAATTAAATACACTCATGAACAAAAAAATTACCGCACCAAGAAATAATTGCGGGATTGTAACGAAACTTGGCATGAAGATACATGTCGGGGAGATATGTAAATGATTAGAAATGCAGCGTGATTGCGCAGTACGTATAGCCGGTAGAGGGCGTTTAAAGTCGCTCTCTCTATGGAGTATAAAGCAGGTAACCGAAGCTTTTTTGAGTGTGCTGAGTCGTTTACAGAGGAAAAGCTGAGGTAGACATGCCATTACGCCGTTTTCGAAGACAATATGAGCAGATGTTGCAGTTTCAGAGGGTGAGAATCATCGGCCTGATGGCTGGGTGGTCAGCTAGGCGAGTAGCTCGTCAATTAGACCGCACTGAGGAGGTGTTGGGACCAGTGGATCAGAGAGATGTCATTTACACGTAGACCAGGCTCAAGACTCCCTCGACAGACCAGTCGTCGAGAAGACCTCCACATCGTAAGAAATGCACGTGTACAGTCAACTGCTTTATCGGCTGCCATCCAGGCACAGGTAGCACCTTCACTAGGAGCTCCTGTGTCTTCTCGAACCATACGAAGGCGCCTGGCTAAAGGACATTTGGGATCGCGGTGCCCATTACGTGTGCTGCCCTTGACGTCCACCCATCTACGCCTCCGTTTGAAGTGGTGCCGCGCACGAGGAAACTGGACTGCAGTGGAATGGAACTAGATCATCTTTAGCGACGAATCCAGATTCAATCTCAGCAATGATAACAATCGTGTTCGTGTGTGGAGACCCCGTGGTGAACGCCTTAATCCTACCTTTACTTTACAGCGACACACCGCTCCCACAGCTGGTGTGACGGTATGGGGTGCCATTGCCTTAAATACACAGTCACCCCTAGTATGGATCCGTGGCACTACGACAGCCCAGCGGTATGTCCATGACATCCTGCAACCACATGTGTTGCCACTCATGCAACGGCTCCTAGGAGCCATTTTTCAACACAACAATGCTCGGTCTAATACGGCAAGGGTGTCTCAAAACTGTCTCCGCACTGTTACTACCCTTCCTTGGTTTTCCCGATCCCCAGATTTGTCTCCAATCGAGCATATCTGGGATCATTTGGGAAGGCGAGTTGGGCATCCCACGAGTTTGAATGAACTAGAAGCAAAGTTACAGAAAATATGGAACGAAATGTCTCAAGACATCATACAGAACTTGTATACCTCAATGATTGATCGTATCGCATCGTGCATTCGCGCTAGAGGGGGTTCAACAGGGTATTAAATCTTCCGTTTTTTTGCCTTTTTCTCTGAAATAAATGATCCTTTTTCTTTGAATTTCTTATCATTTACTTATATCAAAGTAGTCATTACGTGTGTAAAATTTCATTTCCTTTTGACGACTCCTTCTTGGTGCGCTAATTTTTTTGTACATGAGTGTATATTTTGTATTCAAAAATTTAAGAATTTATACATATTGCTTGCCATGAAATTTCCGAAAACAGAAATCTACACACAGTGGTATATTGAGCTTTTATTTACTCATGTGTTTTAGTGGAGCACAAACACCAACATCTGTATATTTTTTGTAAAGTTGGCATATGGTCTCCAACCAATGGCTTAACGGAGAATATTAGGGGCCCACCACAGTCAGGTTTTGGACTCCAAGCCCAAATATGTACTTGGCGTCCGTCAGGCTTTGAGCACCCAAGAGCCCTGGGGACTTTTACGATGCAGGGGTCGAGGAGGTGTACATTACGCCGCAGTCTCCATATTTAGTCAGTTGTACGTCATCTGAAATAATTTTCTCGCCGCTCAGGAAACTTACTGATCAAAAACATACTACTTGAAAATCCAGAAATCAGTTGTGAATTAAGTCGTGAAGTCAAAAATGTAATTGGTCTTAAGGTCCCGGACTTCTTTTACTTACTGTCCAGAGAATGAAGGCATTGAAAATCGTTTGATCAATAAAGAAGAATAAGATCTGATGCCATCCTTTTCTGGAACGTCTCGCAATTCGTATCTTTCTGGAAGTTGATCAAAGTGATCTACACCTCATATTATCTCATTATATCACGGGTGGGAAAATAGCTCTCCCTCTACATTTAAATTTTAATGCAATTAGATGGAAGTATACTTCCCATGGCTTTATAAAGGGTTAACTCTCAGCAAAGCAAGGGAATACCGAAGGAAAAAAAATAAATGAAAAACATGCTTAGGAAGTTAAGGACTGGTTCCTGATTTTTAGAGACAATCACAATGTGTAGATTAAATCAGCAGACAAGAACGGAACGCGTTGATTTTAAAGTTTTTAATTTTCTCTAAACAACAAACATAAGTAAAGCAATAGATGATTAATAAAATTTATGAATAATAGAAATCTTAGTTGAAAAACCACGAGAATGTACGAGGGGTTATCCCTACTAAAATCTGCAATATAGTTTCTGCAACGAGTTTTTCTGACGAGATTGACGGCCAGGCGATCGGAAATGTGCATGCTCGCCAACAGTCACAAATTAACTATCAATGTGAAATAATTTTCGTATATCCATATACAACCAAAAACTCTCAATAATGGAAATAGGGAGGTGGAGGAGCACTTTGAATACGTCACGACTTCAAAGTCTACTTATTCTGATCTAGCGGGAAGTAAGCTACTAATTTAAATGACAATTTCATAATTTCAGAATGATTCAATTATACGCTAGACATAAATTTTACACACAATAATTTTGGAAGATATAACCACTTTTTTTAATACTACATTAAAAATTCTTCAGTAATAATATTATTATGTTCTTCATCTATTATCATTCACTAACGCCCATATTCACCGCTAACCTGACCGCCGGTTAGAGGAAGGAAACCTGGGTTTCGCCGAAAACGCTATTCACCATCGCAAGTTAATAACTTAACTCCGGTTCAAGTTTAAAAATCCTGACCCAGGGTCACAGCCGGGTTAGTTTTAACCGCACATGCGCAGTAAGCGATGTTTCGAGCGTTTACGTTTGCGCTTTCTTGCCGCAAAACACTATACTTTTTTTCTTTATCATTTTCTTTTTTAAATTTAAATAACACTGACGTATCTGTTGTGGTGTTCACGGATTCACCACTCCTTCAGTGTCATTGAATTGCCACGTTATTTCAATATATGCTGCTTCATTTTTTTTTTTTTTTTTTTTTTTGTGCTACTAACAGCATTTGTTTCCCTACATTTTAAAGGGTGTTTTTTTAGAGGTATAGAACTTTAAATTGCAATAAAACAACGATGTGTTATTCGATTGACATGAATTTTTTTTTATTCGAAAGATAATCTTGTGGCATTACATTTTAAATATGATTTCTGGCATAGGACTGCCACGGCTGGCTCGGATGTAGTCCAATCTGGACGTCCAATTTTCGATGACTTTTTCCAACATTTGTGGCCGTATATCGGCAATAACACGGCGAATGTTGTCTTCCAAATGGTTCCATAGCCCCACAGAAAATAGTCTAGCGGTGTTAAATCACAAGATCTTGGAGGCCAATTCACAGGTCCAAAACGTGAAATGAGGCGGTCACCAAACGTGTCTTTCAATAAATCGATTGTGGCACGAGCTGTGTGACATGTTGCGCCGTCTTGTTGGAACCACAGTTCCTGGACATCATGATTGTTCAATTCAGGAATGAAAAAGTTAGTAATCATAGCTCTATACCGATCACCATTGACTGTAACGTTGTGGCCTTCATCGTTTTTGAAGAAGTACGGACCAATGATTCCACCAGCCCATAAAGCGCACCAAACAGTCAGTTTTTCTGGATGTTACGGTGTTTCGACATACACTTGTGGATTAGCTTCACTCCAAATGCGGCAGTTTTTTTTGTTGACGTAGCCATTCAACCAGAAGTGCGCTTCATCGCTAAACAAAATTCGCTTATGAAAATCGGGAACAACGGCAATCTCGTTTTGGGCCCATTCGACGAATCTACGCCTTGCTTGATGATCGTTTTGATGAATTGCCAAACCAAACTGAGAATAAATCACTTGACAGCTGTTAAATCGGTTGCCATCTTGGAAAGTAATGCCAACTTAAACTTCTATACCTGGAAAAAAAACCACTCTGTATTATATGTAAGTGCGGCTTCATCAAAGCCAACATCAACTCTTTTTCGTACTGCGTAAAATAAATTCTGTTGGCATTCATTTTAAACAGTTAGCGATACTCGAGTTTAAAAACAAGCTGGCACGAGGCGAATATAGCAATTGTAGCTCCAGCCAGAAGTCACGGGGTTTATTTCGACCAATGGGAATCGACCAGTAAACCCAGGTTAAGAAACCCAGAGTCAAGTAACTGGAGGTCGAAAAAGAGCTGTGAATTGAAGTTCTAACATGGGGTTGACTGCCGGTTCTTAACTCCAGGTTTCATCGCTGGGTTAGGTTAGCGGTGAATACGAGCGTTAGACAGGAGTCGGCAAACCGCGACTCTTTGCATAGAAGGACGTAATTCTTTAGTCTTCTGTCTCAGTGAATAAATTAAAAAAACAATTATGCCTGCTAAAAATTGCTACCCTTTCTCTTTTTTCTTTATAATTATTCAGTGTAAATTACCTGCATTTACATATCCATTTATATATTTGACCGTCTTAAGCTAGTTCATAAAGATTGTTATTTTTCTGTATTAAATTATTTTCTATTAACAAAGCTTACAGAGAATCAGCAGGTTGTGGGTAGCATAGTGGTCAGAGCATCGGACTTCAGACTGGAGGGTCTAGGTTAGATACCCGATCCCATCAAATACCCTCCGAGAGCACACGGAATACAGACTCGCAAAATCAATGGGTTTGAAAGCCCTGTGGATGGTCGCAGCAGAAAACATGGGTGCAGGGGTGCTGGAGATTATTTCCCTCTTCTGTAGCCCACGTCTAAACTGTGGAAGTAGGTGGTGTCGCCATCTATCGTGTAGAAATCCAACCTGTCTCAGGCTCTAGCAATCTTTCTTCCCGAAAGGAAGGACACCGCCACCACAACAGAGAATCAGTGAAGATATTACAGTTGTTTTTAAAGCAGTAAAAGCTCAGTTTATTGGTAAAAATACCGCCAAGGGAAGGCATACTTTAAAGTGATTTCCAGCAATGTTTATTTATTTGCATAAAAATAAGTTCGAGAGCACTCATAATTTTGGACAAGAGATTGTAAGATCGCCTTGTAGTTGAATTAATCATCTCTAACTAACCGGAGATTTACCGTTTTTATTATTTCCTTCAAAACACATCACTATATTTACAATTTCATTTACAATTTTAAATCGCATTGGGAACTACAGGCAGCTTCCTCCATTTTACGTTCGAGACCACCTTCTTCTTCTCTCCTTCCCGCTCAAAGGCCAAAACAGTTCACAGCAGCGCCCTCTTTCTAATCCATCGTGTGCTACGTGTCAAGCCTCCTAGTGTACTATGTGCCACGCCGTTACAAGATACACTTAAATGCTCAACAGAAGTGACAAAAATATATTCCGTACTTCATGACAATATTTAAGGTTATTAAAAAGAGTGTTCAACTGACTTTCGTATGTCAAAACAATCAAAAGAAATTTTAATTATGTAAACATAAAATTATCGTAAACATAATTTTATTATTAATGTAAACATAAAATTATAGAATAAAACACTTGTTGCATTATTGATGCAAAACTAAATTCTCTCTCGAAGCTTGAAATTAATACATTCACAACATTATGGAATTTTCACAATGGTTGCGCTTGCATTGAGCCACAGAAATAAAAAAAAATATCTTCCATATGCTTAGTTTTTGAAAAAAATTAAACCATTACTTTGGATAAAATTGTATTCATATACAAAAAAATATTGATTGGAGCACAAGAGTCATAATTGTGACGGCTACCAGAGTCCTAACCCCTCCTTCTAGCTCAAGCGTATTGTGATATTTGAGAAATTTAATGGCAGCGGGAGATTTTTGAATTTAAATATTTGGCTTATTTACGTCACAGGTATTACTTTCAATGTCTGCATTTACATTGAAGTTATTCAAAATATTGATTATTTCATTAGGGTTCCGAATATTATATTTGTGAGGGAGGAGATCACAATCGTTCTTTTCGATGTTTTCCAACAGACTTCCTCTGCCCTCCCCATGGTCTTTGGATCTGGGCAGTAGCCCCTTTATCCTTGAAAAACATCTGGCTCGTAGTCGGAGGGGGGTTTTCTCACGGTCAAAGGTTGCTGGGACGATGACAGAAGACAGGATTTCGCAATATTTATGGGTGACCGTGCGCAAAGAAACGCGGTTATTTTATATATAAAAAGAAGTTGACTTTTCAGCTGTGTGACGCGAAAACGTCACAGTATACAAAAAATTAGGCTAGGCTCTTTGATTGTTAGACTTTCTTTTCGTTAGGTTCTTTCATAGTTTGTCTTGTTTCAGTTATAATTCGCCTTTCTGTCTCAAAAGCTTGCCAATCCCTGCACTAAATTATTCATTGTTAACTGTATAATGCTACATTAATTCTTAATCATACTAACTGAATTAATTACGTATAAATAATTAATTATTTTTTGAAAAATGTATAAAAAATTGTTTAAGCGTATGTGTGATTGTAAATGATTATGTAGATATATTTCTCGGGCGGAAAAATATTTTTTTTTTGTTCTGTCATATATCCACAGATAATCATTTGGGGCTGGGAAGGGGTGCATACTTGTAGGTGGGCATTAGGGTTTCTTTCCCGGGAAATTATAAGATTTTCGTACTTTTTTGTATTCCCGGGAACGACTCGGTTCAGAAATAATCTGAGGTATCTAGTTTCGACTGTGTGGACTGTAAATTTCGACCTCTGATATAAATTTTAGCTGGCAGCACGGCTACAATTTCCGATCGATTATCCCGAATTCCTTGGAAGGAGAAATGTTCCCTAACAGTGGGGTAAGAGTGTAATAAGAGAAACGGTATAGCCCACACATAGGGCTAGGGAGAATTTTTGCAGTTTGTTGTAGGAAAGAGTCCTATTTGTTCTGATCAGTTCCTATCTGTCGAACATTGCTTTGCTAACTAAAAGTATTTAGTTTTTAAAAGAAATATCATTTCGTAGACTACCAGCATGACTATTCTGATAAAATTCTTATATTTTGATTTACGCGGATAGCGTGTTTTTTACACTTAAAACTGTTAATAATTTAATTTATTTTAAATTTTTTTTCGGATACTTATTTTTATTATAAACTATTTTAATTGAATAAGCAGTTTGAATTAGGGGATAAAACCCAAAACTGTTTGTGGGGCAGAATATTTTTTTTTTAAAAAAATCTCATAACTTTTTTTTTATGTTCATTTTTTTAAAGGGTCTTGGTAACCCAAAAGTGACCGACCTATCGTTTATTTTTATTTTTATTAATCTTATTCTTTTCATTATTATCTTTCGATTGATATATCATTTGTACAAGTCGGAAAGTTAGAAGTTGAATAAAACTTCATTTGAAAACAAATTAGGCAATTCGGTCACGCTCCCCTTTTTTAGAAAAAAAAAAGCGTTATGATAAAAAAAATCTGTTTTATAACGAGAAATAATAACTATAAAAAAGAATGTGTAATATATAAATAGAATATTTCCGAGGCAAAATACAATAATGTAACTTTTCTATATGAAATGTGTGCATGTAAAATTTTAGAATTAAGGCATTTTATATTAATAATTTCATGATTTCAGTTCTCTTATTCCTGATATGTTTTTCATACAAGTGTAGTACTTCAATATTATGTGAAGAAAAAAACTAAACTTTATGTCGTGACAGAAATTTTTTTTTAACAATTTCTTGAACTTTTTCTTGTGTGCAATTAATACCTTCTTAAAATTGATCATTTATAAAAATGTACGGGTTGAGAAAAATATGAAAATGCAATTATTTAAAAAATATATATAACTAATATCTCAAAGTGGTATTTTAAGTTTATTTAAGCTTATTATAATTTTTTTTCAGAATTATAAACTTTAAAGTGGTTTTTCTCAGTTAGTGTTTTTCGAAACATTAGTGCATTCAAAATGCTACTCCTTCCACAACTATTTACCAATCTCCTCCATTTTTTCCTGTGTGTTGCATATAAAGCATGTAACAAAATTAGGAATCCATTTTGTTGTAAATTGAATATTTAAAAAAAATTAAAATGTAAAAGAGATATTGGCTTTTTTTCGTTGATTTTTAAGCATGCATATCAACATTTTATTTTTTTCCTCTCAAAAACGAATTAAGTTATTGTAAAATCGATACCTAAAGTTGTTTATAACATCCATAAAAATATTAGCAAAAAAATTCAGGTCAAAAAATTAATAATTACAAAAGGAGTAGAATTTTGAAATTTTCCAAATTTTCTTAAAAAAATTAAAATTCTTAAAATTGTGTGAATAATATGCGAAAAATTTCATCTCGTATCATTTTCTCGAATAGAAACATTATATAAAATCTTAAAATATAATTTTTAAATGCATAAAGAAAGAAAGTGGCTCAAAGGGTACCAAGTCCTCTTAAATCAAACTTTTGTGTGATATTCTTACATTAATGTTTAGTTATTTTTGTGCAACAAAAATATAGCAATTCCATAAATAAGGAACCAGTCACACAAATAATATCTCTTAAATACAAGAATTCATATTTTTAAAGTACGCGATCGTTACTCCAGAAGCTATACAAATTTTTAACTATTTATTAATATTTATCATTTAGAAGCAATATTAGAAAAATAATTGATTCAGGATTGATTGAAAAATACACAGATTATGTGATTAAAATCAAAACGTGAAACTGGCCGAGGCTTTGAAAACAATTCCTCAGACATTAACTGAAGCTGAGAGAGCATTTTCAGCTACAAGGTTATTCATAATAAAACTAAGAACTAGGCTGAGTGATAAAAGCATAGATTGCTTATGTTCTCTTAAATCATACTTTAAAAAGGAATAACTAACATAGTTTTATTGCTTGAATTTTTAGCTGAATATATACCGTAAAATTCGGCGTATAACGCGCACCTATACTTTCAAGCTGTAATTTTTAGTTTTTAGGTATATTCGCCGCATAACGCGCCCCCTTTCAATTCCTACTATTATTTCACATAATAAGTAACAAACACAGTCCCATAGTAACAAAGTCACATGGTAACAAACAAAAACTTTAATTTAACAGCCTATATAGAAAAGAAAATCGTTCGTAGTGTCCCTGTAGCTCATTGGATAGCACGTTGGACTTCTATTCCAAAGGTCATGGGTTCGAATTCCACCTGGGATAGCCTAATTTCTGAGTATGTGATTTCTTTTTTTACTGTACTATTTTACTGGAATAATTAAATTTAATGAATGAGTAAATAGTAACAAACAAAAAATAGTCCAGCACCCTATATAGAAAGGAAAATGGGGAAAGTTTGTAAGGCTGTACTGCTAAGTAATCCTCGTGACCTAGGGGTGTGGGAGTGAATGAAAAACCAGTCGTTGCCATAATCTTAATATCTCTTTATTAAGATCTTAACTTAAACACTATACAATGATAATATTTATATTTTTACTTAGAGGATCTGAGGTGAAGAAACACACAATACGTATTACCAAATAAGCGCGATCCTGATTACTATAATTAACTTTACCGCCTAATCTTAGCCTCTGTTTATACACAGCTCCTAGCATTTAGTAGAACGGTCCTACCTCTATATCCTAGTTAGCAGCAACACACTCGAATCCTCAATGTCGTTTCTTTATCTCGCGTGGAATGGTATCCACCTTGACTTGTACTCACTCTCACGGATAGCTGAACACTTGAATATCGGCTTACTTCAGCTTACACGCTTTTACTAAGACTAGCATAATGACTTCCCAAAAGGCCACCCCGCTTACGCTAAACTTCTGCTATTTAAAAGGTTCTTACTTTGCATAATCACGCTTCGCTTCTGGATTTGGTTGAACAGAATTGGCCTTTCTCGGCCCCAAAGAACCCAAGAGGATAATTAATAGAAAGCGGGATGAGCCTGTAGAACAGAGGTCGCCAAAGTGGTGGTCCGTGGACCGCTAGTGGTCCTCGGGAAAATTTCGCTGGTCCCCAGAAAAATGTGAAATATACTCACTTATCACGTTAAGTTATGTTTTAAGATGCATTAATTGCGTTCTTAGATCACAATTCTTTTTTATAAATATATTTAACATTCACAAAAACCTTTTAATAGTCCGTGGGATTTAAATTATGAATTTACTGGTCCGTCAGGTCACGGAAAAAGTTTGGGGACCGCTGCTCTAGAACAATAATCTTTTAAGTTCATAATGAATATTATTTATGTTAAACAGTATTTCGATCTATGTAGAAGTCTAATTTTTTTCATGCTCATCTCTTTTTTTATTTTTCAAGTTTGTGACGGGCTCACGCGTCTTTTCTTTAACATGTCCTTTGGGTTATTTTGGGCCAGAATAAATAGCAATTAGAGGAATGTAAACAGTTCGTGGTTCTAGATTGAAGAAGTTTTAGGTAACGTTACGTGGCGAAGAATAGTAATTATACGTGATAGAGATCCATTAATCAAGGTGCATACCATTGCACACGAGTTATCGCAAGACCTCATCTAAAATTATTGTGATCGTTTACTGATACTATAACAAGGTAGGATTGATTATTTAATATTAGGATCAGTGATTGTATTAGAGTTGAGTGTAAACGATTCAGTTATTGATAGCGGTCCGAGTTAGGTTAAATCGTTATTATAAATATATTGTGTGTGGTGTGTTTTGCCATCGTAGATTCTCTCACATAAATTATTATAATCTAATTTGCTAAAGGTTTAAGTTGAATATCTTAATAAAGTCATATTAAGATAATGTTTCCTTCTAGTTATTTCGTTAATCCTACGCCTCTATATATATAGCTCACGCTGATACTCAAAGAGATAATCACTCCAGGGGGGGATTATCACAGGCTCTCATTTTTATACCCGAAGTATAACGTGCATCCTTAAAATTCGCTGTTATTTTTTGTATTAAAAGTGAGCGTTTTACACCGGATTTTACGGTAAATGAGTATAAATTCAGAATTTTTTAAAATTTGATGTATTCTCGGGAATCCCGTGAATGACAATTACCATCTCGGGATTTTCCGGTAATGGAAAAAGCCGGGAAATCAGAAACCCTAGTTGGCACCCTAACCTTTAGTGACGCCGTCTGAAGCGAGGTTTAGTACCCTTATCGCATTTTCATGAAAGTTCCCATGCGTAATTCTGTTAATGGAGATCTGAAACCTTGAAATGTTTTATTTTTTATTATTCAACAGCTCCATTCCCTAAATATCGATTTATTCATAGCTAAGAGACGAGACTCACTAATTAATCTTGACTTTCATATCTGTTGTGCTCTTAAAAATGACATCTAAATAAAAGTAAGGTTTGACTAACAAAAATAATTTAATAAAACTATAACTGAAGTGAAGTGGAGATATATATTTAGAACTACGGCATCGATTTATTGGATACAAGGTAATTTATATCTTAACCATGCTCTTTATGGGTCCAGCAATCGAAAACACACCCAAGAAAACATATTATATTGAGGTTCTATAAATAAATTCGTAAATAATCAATAACTGACCACGTATTTTCGTCAACTATTTAGCTTCTTTTTCATTACTGTTCAGACCTGGTCGTTTTAGTTCTGATGAGTAATGACATCACGCAAAAGCGTAAAAAATATTTTTCTTTTCTTTTCTTTTTTACTTTTCGCATCATAACGATGCCACTTAAAGGGTAAATGTTGGTGGATTTGGTAAAATATATTTCAAAGAACTGTTGAAAGAATTTCGAATATTTCTGATGATTTAATCATTATATAGGGTGTTTTTTTAGAGGTATAGAACTTTAAATTGCAATAAAACAACGATGTATAATTCGATTGACATGAATTTTTTTTATTCGAAAGATAATCTTCTGGCATTACATTTTAAATATGATCAAGCAAGGCGTAGATTCGTCGAATGGGCCCAAAACGAGATTGCCGTTGTTCCCGATTTTCATAAGCGAATTTTGTTTAGCGATGAAGCGCACTTCTGGTTGAATGGCTACGTCAACAAACAAAACTGCCACATTTGGAGTGAAGCTAATCCACAAGTGTATGTCGAAACACCGTTACATCCAGAAAAACTGACTGTTTGGTGCGCTTTATGGGCTGGTGGAATCATTGGTCCGTACTTCTTCAAAAACGATGAAGGCCACAACGTTACAGTCAATGGTGATCGGTATAGAGCCATGATTACTAACTTTTTCATTCCTGAATTGAACAATCATGATGTCCAGGAGCTGTGGTTCCAACAAGACGGCGCAACATGTCACACAGCTCGTGCCACAATCGATTTATTGAAAGACACGTTTGGTGACCGCCTAATTTCACGTTTTGGACCTGTGAATTGTCCTCCAAGATCTTGTGATTTAACACCGCTAGACTACACTGCTGGACAATTGCTAAGGACGGATAACACTATCATCCATAGCAACCATAAAATGAAAGGAAGCAAAATGTGGAAAATTAGAATAAGTGCGGGATATTAGTAAGAAGAAGTATGAGTATGCAAATTTTTTTCCACGTCTGTTCATCACGTGTTAGCGTTCATAAGAGCTTTAAAGGTTTTGACGCGTGTGGACAGTTGTTGTTTCAAGTCAAAGTTTTACAGGAAAGATTTAATAGACGAACTTAAAATTTTTGGCATGTCCTCCCGACATCACATAGATGATTTTATGCGTGGCCGAATTATTGGAAAGATCGAAGAAGGGCGAAAAATAACAGATGTTGCCAGGGAGTTCGACATCGCTCACAGCGTTGTTTCACGGCTGTGGACACTGGCATTTAAAACTACTGGAATGTGTAGTAGACGGCACGGGGGAGGTCGTGTTAGAAATACGACGCCTGCAGAAGACAGATATATCGTCCTATCAGCAAAAAGGAACAGGCGCACCACAGCTCAGCAGGTGGCAAATCAGTTTCTTGCTGCCTCAGAAAAGCAGATCTCCCGAAAAACTGTTGCCAGACGTTTGAGGGGAGGAGGACTATACGCACGCAGACCTGTTGTGTGTGTGCCATTGACCAGACAGCACCGTACTGCCCGTTTGCAATGGTGTCGTGAGCATCACAATTGGACTGAACAGGACTGGGCATGCGTACTATTCTCAGATGAGAGTAGGTTCAGTCTGTCATCGGATTGTAGACGCCAACTGATTTGGCGCGAGAGTGGTACTGCTTATCGTCCAGAAAATATCCAGGAAAAGGACCGATATCCGACATGCAGTTACATGGTGTGGGCCGGCATCATGATCAATGGCCGCACGCGCCTACATGTGATTGCGAATGGGACTATGACGGGCCAACGATACATTGATGAAGTTCTACTTCCTCCTGTTCGTCTTTTCCGTGGTGCTGTGGGTGATAAATTTGTTTTTATGGACGACAACGCAACATGTCATCGAACACTCGCTGTTCAGGATTGTCTAGACAGCGAGGGTATTCAACGTCTCGTATGGCCAGCGCGTTCTCCAGATCTAAACCCCATTGAAAATGTGTGGGATGCTTTGGGGAGGCAAGTTGCTGGTCGAAACTATCCTCTGACAAACAAGAACTCCCTCATCCGTGCACTCACCGAGGAATGAGATAAATTGCCTCAACAGCTGCTGGATAATGTTGTGCAAAGTATGGTACGACGTGTGGAATGTTGCATCACACTCCACGGTGGACATATCCCGTACTGATACCTTTCTTTAAGGTACCTGCTGACTTTTATAGATGCATTGTTCCATTTCTCCGTACGCAGATCAAATGAACATTTTTTTTCTTTCAGATGTTTCACAGCTTTTGTACTTTCCAGAACAATAAATATTCTTTATTCTAATGTCTGAACAGTGTGGCAACTATATTTTATCCTACTAGGCCTCATGTCTCGCTTAATGTTATGCTACATAGTAATTTGTGATCCGTCCTTAGCAATTGTCCAGCAGTGTATTTTCTGTGGGGCTATGTAAAGTAATTGGTCTATGCAGATAAGCCACAAACGCTTGACCATTTGGAAGACAACATTCGCCGTGTTATTGCCGATATACGGCCACAAATGTTGGAAAAAGTCATCGAGAATGGGACGTCCAGATTGGACTACATCTGAGCCAGCCGTGGCAGTCCTATGCCAGAAATCATATTTAAAATGTAATGCCACAAGATTATCTTTGGAATAAAAAAAATTCATGTCAATCGAATAATACATCGTTGTTTTATTGCAATTTAAAGTTCTATACCTCTAAAAAAACACCCTATATAAAAAAAACATAGTTAAAATAAGTATGCAATGAAAATCTTTTAACACGAAACAGAAGGGACTGAAATATTTTTTCGATCTAAAACAATTTCGAGTCGAAGGATATTGTAAAAAAAAAAAACTCCATATATTCAGCAAAATTAAGTTAGAGTACATTTCATTTACATATATATGTATATGTATACATGTGTTTAGGAAAAATCCATGAAACAAAAACATTCACAAGACTTAAATGAAATTTAATGCAAAATTTTTTCAAGTTTTTTGAAGGAAAAAAAACGTTTATTCCATTTGTGGAAAATAATCTGATACTTTTCTTTGCATTTTCTTTTTTAACATCAAATCGTCAACAAATTGTTCCGTTTTGTTATTCATTTCATCACTGGAATGGATGTTTAACTATTGATGTTCCTCATTTAGGATAACGTGGATGAGTGAATGAATATTAACATCACACTATTCAGCTACTCGAGGATTTCTAGGGACGGACCTTGTAATTTTGAATCATGGTTAAGTGACGAGGACGACGCATGAGCTGGATCCACTCTCTCTTGACTTCCAGACCGCACCAAAAGAAGAACGTTTGAGCCTCGGCATATTTAACGTGCATCGGCCCCCATCTGCACAGCGGGTCATCAGCGGTACTAGGCTCGAACTCATGACATATCAGTCACGAGTCCGTTGACCACTAGGCTACCGCAACCTCCCGGATGGCGCGGGATCTGTATTATTCATTTTATTTTCGCCGTCGGAATCTATTTTGAGCAAACTCCAAAATGTTTTTATCTGCCGTAATTGAGGATGTACACACATTATCATCAACTACTGCAATGATATTATAGGACAATCTAATAGCACAGAAAAATTATGTGAAAGCACCTCTCTTAAATTTCTGGTATTTTCCGCATTTTGTTCATTCCCAGAAAGAGGAAATCTTTTCGTGTTAAGCGATTTTAGTTTCGTGTCAAAAGAAAAATGAAAATACATAGTAGTTTGTCGGGCCAACTATATTATATTTCATGTTGACCGATATTTCGACTTAAGCGTTTTCCCCTTAAACGTATTTCAGTGCATATTAAAGATAATTTACTTTTTAAACCATAATAAATGGTAATACATTTAACAAGTAACATAAAAAATCTTTTTAAATGCTATTTTGACTTAGGCCAACAAAGGAAAATTTAATTTTAGTTACTTTTTATAAAATAATTACAATAAATATAAATATGTATATACATATGACAAAATTACTATATTAAGTGGCAAAATGGAAAGCGATTTTCCTTTCTATATATGGTGGTGGACTAGTATTTTTGTTTGTTTGTTTTTGTTACTAATTATTCATTCATAAATCACATTCTCAGAAATTAGGCCATCCCATGTAGGATTCGAACCCACGATCTTTGGATTAAAAGTCCAACGCGCTATTCATTGCGCAACAGGGACACATCGAGCGATTATCCTTTTTATAAATGGTGTTAGATTATTATTTTGTTTCTATTTATTCATGAATTAAATTTAATTATTTAATCAATATTTGAAAAAACTGTATTAACATCAAGTGTTATCCACTACAAATTAAAATAAACGTATTTGAACTCTTGAGTAGATGAACAAAATGTATTTTATAAGCGATTGAAAGTTTGAACAAGATATATATATATATATATATATATATATATATATATATATATAGGGAGAGTATGAACTAATAATAGGAATTAAAAAATAACATTAATTTAATTGTAAAAATTCACTTAGACGTTTTAGAAAAAAAGATTTAAAACGGCCACGTGCATTTCAATTACAACTTATTTATTTTACTAATTTTAAGAAATTTTTTTAAGTAAAAAAATTTAGAGAGAAGCAGCTTTATCTCAGTTAATCTATATTAAATCGTGATGATTGAAAAACGAGGAAGTAATATATTCAAACATGTAAGCCAGGGGTACTCAACATTTTTTTCTGCTGGGCCGCATATACATGCCTATTTCACGCGAGCCGCAACAATATGTTAGCAATTTCACGCGGGCCGCATCATGAGGATAAAATGGGGGGATTAAAATATGGAAAATTAATCAAAATAGTTTAACTCCTGGTTTTCTTTTTTTAATTGCTATTTTTTTTATTTTTTGTCACTAACACTGAATTAGAAGCATTTAAGAAACACTTCTTCACAATTTCTGCATCATTAAGCGGTTTCATATGATTACCAATAATATAAGAAACTTCATAGGATGTCTTTGTTACCGCTGTGATATTACCACTGACAAAACACTTAGTTGCCGTTGCAAAGATTATTCAAGAAAGCCTATTTATCACCTCTTGAAAGAGATCTTCGAGGAAAAGTGGCATTGAATGATTCCTGTATATTGGTATTTTTTAAATACGGCACTTTCATGACACACAAATCAAACAATTACTAATCCATATTTGTTTCACACCACAAAATAGTCAAACTCCCAATCGTTTTAGAACGATATATTTTTTTCCAATAGTTTTCGCTTGAAAGATATGAAAGAGAGTTAAAAATTAGTTCCCCCATAAAACTGTCACTACTCCACTGTTGTCTGTAATCACTAACCGTAACCTTACAAATAAATAAAGAATATCAATTCGCATTCGTACGACATCGATACCAAAAAGCAAAATTGATATATTTGATTTCTTGACACCAAATTTTTAACATATTGTTCTTAAAGGAGTGAATTTTTCAGAGCAATGGACACTGACCGGGCCACTTAAAAAGGCTCGGTGGGCCGCAAGTTGAGTATCGCTGATGGAAGCCAACGAAAATTTCAAAAAGTAAATATTTTTTTAGATTCATTGTTCAGTTTTCATATTTCGTGCGAAACATCAAACGTTAAAATGCATGATTGTTCTAATTTAAAGTAAAAAATAGTTTAATGAAATAGTGTGTAGCTTGCTACGGGCTTGGAGCAGGGGCGTAGCTACCGCTGTATTAATAAAACGGGCCTCAAAATGTGTGAGCAAAACATAGCAAAATGTTAAGAGTCTCAAAAGGTATTTTGATACAGCGCACATGCAGGACTAGCTACGTCAGTGATAATATTTTGGTTGTATGTAGCTCAGACCTCTCTACAGAGGCTCAACTAGAATTTTTGAAAGATTCACATTATTTTCAGAGTTACCACCCATTGAAATAATTATCGGCGTTTTTTTTCTTAAAATTGCTCCCCTCTGTTGTCGTAAAATATGAATAAACCCACTTCTAAGTTATATATTTCAAAAATTCTAGTTGAGCCTCTGTAGAGAGGTCTGAGCTATATACAGGCAAAATATTATTATAATTAATAGAAGCATTTTTCACAAAAGGAGAACATTTGGAAAAAAGGTTATTCTAGGTTAATTTTTTGCCAAAATATTATATTTCAATAAATTTTTTTATCAAAATGTCCTTAAAACAATTTTATGCATATATTCTAATCTAAGTGACTCTAAATATCATGAAAATTATCCATTTATGCGCTTTGCAAAATCACGGTTCCAAAGGTAGTCGGATACCTTAATCAATAATTACTTCGTCAAATGCTTTGATAAAAATTGAACAAATTTCTCTCCTCTAAGTTATAATTAATCAATTTAAAAAATACTATCTAAAAGTTGATTAGGTTTATCAAATATGCATTGAAAGGTTGGTCGTTTGGCATGTTTTTATTGAGATAAAGTGAAGAGAGGAAAGAGTGATTGTGAACTGTAATTTTAAGAAATATTCAAGCTGGATAATATTCTAACTCTGGAATGAAAATAATATCTTCTAAATTATATTCTCTAAATCCGGAGTGGGCATTACGTTGATCGCGATCGACAGGTGGATCGCCATGGTAATTTAGGGTAACCGCCTGAAGATTTTAGCAGGTAGTAATTATGTACGGAAAATTCATGATTGGCTGACAGTACGCAGACTAAAAGTCTTCTACTGACTATAACAACGAAAACTAACTTCAGATAAAAATGTTTTACTTTTTAATGTGTTTTAAATTGTTTCATAATAAATGCATCATTAGATGTTATTATTTTTGTGGCTATTATTGTATTATTTTGTGGCTATTTATTTGTATCTTGCGTTTTGGTTTAAACGCGGTTTTAAAAGAATTGTTACAAAATGTAAGTAAGCATATTCCGTATTCATTATTAAGTTATAATAATAACCTTTTCCTTACCTCATCACACCTACGACATTGGGCAGCAATGCAGACAAAAAATTTTCAAGGTGGGGGGAGGGTCGAAGGTCTACCATTCTCGTATCATACCCCGATACGTAGCCAAATATATTTTTTTGATTTTGTCGATTGTAGGGAACAAAAAACATCAAAAAACAAATTGCTGAATAAATATAATTAACATTAATTAATAAAAAATACTAATAACAAATTCTTTTTTCATTTTACGTTCTTTTTACACGGGATAATAATCAATTGAAAAAAAATCAATGGCTATATACGTAGCCAAATATATATTTTTTGATTTTGTCGATTGTAGGGAACAAAAAACATCAACAAATAAATTGCTGAATAAATATAATTAACATTAATTAATAAAAAATACTAATAACAAATTCTTAATTACATTTTACGTTCTTTTTACACGGGATAATAATCAATAAAAAAAAAAATCAATGGCTATATACGTAGCCAAATATATTTTTTTGATTTTGTCGATTGTAGGGAACAAAAAACATCAACAAATAAATTGCTGAATAAATATAATTAACATTAATTAATAAAAAATACTAATAACAAATTCTTTTTTCATTTTACGTTCTTTTTACACGGGATAATAATCAATTGAAAAAATATCAATGGCTATATACGTAACCAAATATATTTTTTTGATTTTGTCGATTGTAGGGAACAAAAAACATCAACAAATAAATTGCTGAATAAATATAATTAACATAAATTAACAAACAAATACTAATAACAAATTCTTAATTACATTTTACGTTCTTTTTGCACGGAATAATAATCAATTTTAAAAAAATCAATGGCTATGAGGGAGGGTCCGGACCCGTGGACCCCTCCACCCTTGCGGGCGACACTGATACCTGGTGGACCGTAACACCTTGAAGAAATTAGAAGTAGCCCGTACCCTGGAAAAGTCTGCCCACCCCTGGTCTAAATCCTATAACACTTATAATTGCGATAAAGAGAATTAAAACAGAAAGATTAGTTATTTTTTAATATGTATTATGGTGGTAAGAACGCTAGTATTGACCTTAATATCCATAGAAAATGACGCTGAGTCACGAGGTACTGGAAACATCTGTTTTCAAGTAAACAAGAAATACCTTTTTTTCTTCACCGAGAGATATACTATGACAAACTGTTCATAATAGTGAATCATGCTTTCTGTTTGCGAGAATATTGAAAGTTAGCATATTTCTTTTATTTTTTGATGTAAATGCTCTTTAATGATGAAAATATCTTTTTATGATTGCTTTCAAAAAATATGAATTCTAAATCAAAATTTGAAATTCATGGGAAAGAATACAAACCCCGAATAATGTGACTGTATTCTTCTTAAAAAAAAACAGGCGCAATAAATGCCGAAAATTGCCTTCTTTTCTCGTATTGGTTTTACAATAATTTTGATAACATAATTTGATTCGATTTCTTAAGAAAAGTATAAACTGAACCTCAATTTTTGTGATTCCAATTTTACAGCTGAACTAAATAATTCTAATGCTACAAGAATATACACTGCTGGACAATTGCTAAGGACGGATAACACTATCATCCATAGCAACCACAAAATGAAAGGAAGCAAAATGTGGAAAATTAGAATAAGTGCGGGATATTAGTAAGAAGAAGTATGAGTATGCAAATTTTTTTCCACGTCTGTTCATCACGTGATAGCGTTCATTAAGAGCTTTAAAGGTTTTGACGCGTGTGGACAGTTGTTGTTTCAAGTCAAAGTTTTACAGGAAAGATTTAGTAGACGAACTTAAAATTTTTGGCATGTCCTCCCGACATCACATAGATGATTTTATGCGTGGCCGAATTATTGGAAAGATCGAAGAAGGGCGAAAAATAACAGATGTTGCCAGGGAGTTCGACATCGCTCACAGCGTTGTTTCACGGCTGTGGACACTGGCATTTAAAACTTGGAATGTGTAGTAGACGGCACGGGGGAGGT
Source organism: Trichonephila clavipes (assembly GCA_019973935.1). Classification (NCBI taxonomy): domain Eukaryota; kingdom Metazoa; phylum Arthropoda; class Arachnida; order Araneae; family Nephilidae; genus Trichonephila; species Trichonephila clavipes. Next base: position 167,293 of record BMAU01018408.1, read on the forward strand.
CGTGTTAGAAGTACGATGCCTGCAGAAGACAGATATATCGTCCTATCAGCAAAAAGGAACAGGCGCACCACAGCTCAGCAGGTGGCAAATCAGTTTCTTGCTGCCTCAGGAAAGCAGATCTCCCGAAAAACTGTTGCCAGACGTTTGAGGGGAGGAGGACTATGCGCACGCAGACCTGTTGTGTGTGTCCCATTGACCAGACAGCACCGTACTGCCCGTTTGCAATGGTGTCGTGAGCATCACAATTGGACTGAACAGGACTGGGCATGCGTACTATTCTCAGATGAGAGTAGGTTCAGTCTGCCATCGGATTGTAGACGCCAACTGATCTGGCCCGAGAGTGGTACTGCTTATCGTCCAGAAAATATCCAGGAAAATGACCGATATCCGACTTGCAGTATCATGGTGTGGGCCGGCATCATGATCAATGGCCGCACGCGCCTACATGTGGTTGCGAATGGGACTATGACGGGCCAACGATACATTGATGAAGTTCTACTTCCTCATGTTCGTCTTTTCCGTGGTGCTATCGGTGATAAATTTGTTTTTATGGATGACAACGCAACATGTCATCGAACACTCGCTGTTCAGGATTGTCTAGACAGCGAGGGTATTCAACGTCTCGTATGGCCAGCGCGTTCTCCAGATCTAAACGATGCTGGTCGAAACAATCATCCGACAAACAAGAACACCCTCATCCGTGCACTCACAGAGGAATGGGATAAATTGCCTCAACAGCTGCTGGATAATGTTTTGCAAAGTATGGTACGACGTGTGGAATGTTGCATCACACTCCACGGTGGACATATCCCGTACTGATACCTTTCTTTAAGGTGCCTGCTGACTTTTAGATGCATTGTTCCATTTCTCCGTACGCAGATCAAATGAACATTTTTTTTTCTTTCAGGTGTTTCACAGCTTTTGTACTTTCCAGAACAATAAATATGCTTTATTCTAATGTCTGAACAGTGTGGCAACTATATTTTATCCTACTAGGCCTCATGTCTCGCTTAATGTTATGCTACATAGCAATTTGTGATCCGTCCTTAGCAATTGTCCAGCAGTGTATATATATATATGTGGGAGACAACAAGGGGTCCAAGACTTTTGTCTTTCTTATGGTTTATTTAACATTAAACAAAAATTAATTAAAAAGGTAGTTTTTCTAACAGATAAGTTTGACGATGATAAGCAGAAGGTAACGCCTGCTCGCGCACCTCTCGCTTTCTCTCTCTGCTGTTTTTCTTAAATGTTTTCAGGTTAATAGTTTCAGTTTCAATTCACTGCGCCTGCGCGCGAAGACTGCTTGGCTTTGGCTGCCACATATATGTCATGATTTTTAAGACAGAATCAGATTAAAGTTAGAAAAGTGAAAAGACGACCTTTATTCTTTCATTTGTACATCTGTTCTGACACCGAGAGCAAGGAGGAAAAAAGCACGCCATGGTGGTGGTTTCAAGTGGATAACACTTGAAAAACATATGGTAAGTATCGCTGCTTTGAAGAGGGTGCTTGCCAGTTAATGCCGACATATGTTGACTATTAAATCGAACGATCTGGAATTAGACATGTTTATTGGCTAGGCCATATGTTCGGAAGAAATAAATGGGTGATTAGTTTGATACTTGAAGATGGGAACTGAGAAAGATGAGTCAAGTGCTAGATAGGGAATTTAATTTTTAATCTAATGTAATTATCCTTACATTTGCCCCCCAATTTTAAAAGGGATTCATGGCGTGGTTTTTTCTCTCTTTACAAACTTAATCAATTTTCAATAAACACAAAACAATACATAACGTTATTTAGAAAGACATATTAAACACAGTAGAAATATTTCAGCAATAGTAATACTAAAATCAAAAAACAATACAATAAACGAAACTATAACAACAAACACAGTAAGGACACTTCGAACATATTAATTGATAAAAATTAATTTCCATACATATAATTGAAGATTAGCTTGTTCAAATCTATTCGACATCTAGAATAAGAGCTCGCGTTTCCTTTTATTCCTTCATAATAATAGATTCGTATTATAGCTGGTAGATATTTTCAGAAAAATTATGTTGGAAAATAATATATCAAACAATAAGATAGTAAATATAAAAATACATGAAATCATACAAATGTTAAAATAATAATTTTGTATAAAAATCTACTCTGGCGCCATCGTAGTAATACCTTATATCGTTACACACATTTTGCATATATGAAATACATTTTTTAAAAAAGATAAAATAAAATATAGACACTAATAAAATGAAATTATTAATAATATGAAAACGGTGTATAACACACAACTTCTATGCACTATCCAACACAATAAACAATGTTTTATTTCATATGCGTTATAAAATATAAAAATTATAAGAATATAAGAGCTCTTTTTTATTATTTTGAATCGGAAAAGTGGACTCACTTCAATAATAACTTTTAGTATTTCTGAAAATTTTTCACAATATTCATTGTAACTTAATATCGCATGCCATATTTTGAATCTTTCAGTAACCTTCTAAAAATACGTTTCATAGACAAAAATTCTTGAGTTTCTCTTGCATCACACATTCACTAATAAAACTGTATCACCTTACTTAATTTTGAACACATCTCTCTGAGAAATCTGCGTCATCAACTCACAGATGTTCAGGGATGCTGATAAGAAACAATGAGAGGTGTACATATCAAACTAAACAAGTTTGTCCTCTTAATGTTTCGAGACATATACAAAATTATAATGATTGTATTCTCGCTTATCCATTGTGTAATATCCAAAAAAATAAGCTTCAAGTTATTAAATTAATTTTAATTTTAGATAAGGAAAATTTCGAGAAATAGTGAATCCTGATATATGGCCGGTATATCAAAACACACAATTTCAAAATAAAAAAAATTAAATGACATGCAATAAGATTACTGCTGAATAAAATAATTAACAAAACAATTGAGAATTCAATGGAGAAAAAAGAATACAACTTGACTTTACTTTTGTTTCTTATAAAAATCAATATCTCTAGTATTAGTTCTCTCATTAGTCATTTTTCTAAAAACTTAATTTATATCTTTCACTTTAAAACACCAATTTCTATCATAACTCTTAACTCATTCGACATCTTAAGATAAAATTATGAGAAGTATATTAAAATTTCTCAAAAATTTTTATGACTAAACCTATATACTTTGTTTTTCTCAATTAAAATATAAAGAAAATATCTCATTTATAACACAACTATATTATAAAAATTAAATACCATATCATATCATATATTATTCTTTTTCGTAAAGTTTTGTTCAGCAAAACTCAGTTCTTCAATGTTACTGAAATTGGAAATATACAATTTAACTGACCTCCACTTTGCAACGGCAGAACTCCTTGGTGAACATTAATCCAGATGCTGTTGTCACGTTATTTCACTAGTAAAATTTAATTTATTTATTTTTCTTTCAATGTTGGTACTTCACTATTATATTATATGGTGGTCAAATTCACAATATTACCGTGCAGACTTTCCGGCGAAGAAGATTTTTTCCTTTTATTTTTCTAGCAAAAGGGAGTGACGTCTTTCATCACGGGGGAATAAGGGATTCACACTTCTCTTCTTTTTTTCCATTAGAATGTCTCTTCCATTCACGGTAAACTGGATGGCCTCTTCAGCAAAGACAGAACATCGTTCGGTGGTAAACACTGCATTCTTCTCGGTGTTAAGAGCGATCTTCTTCCGAGGATTATTAGCGCGGTTGTTTTTTTTCCGTATAATTTTTTATTCCAGCAATCCGACGTCTTCATATATAGGCATACGGTGCATTCGGTGTTCCGTCAAATTCTCCATTTCATTTATTACCGCAGTTGGCGTTTGTTTTTATATTAAAATTATTTTATAAAAAAGATTAGTTTTTTACGTTAAGATTTGAAATTAATTCGCAGATAAAATATCCTGCCGGCTTTAATTCTGTCATGATTTTTAAGACAGAATCAGACTAAAGTTAGAAAAGTGAAAAGACGACCTTTATTCTTTCATTTGTACATCTGTTCTGACACCGAGAGCAGGGAGGAAAAAAGCACGCCATGGTGGTGGTTTCAAGTGGATAACACTTGAAAAACATATGGTAAGTATCGCTGCTTTGAAGAGGGTGCTTGCCAGTTAATGCCGACATATGTTGACTATTAAATCGAACGATCTGGAATTAGACATGTTTATTGGCTAGGCCATATGTTCGGAAGAAATAAATGGGTGATTAGTTTGATACTTGAAGTTGGGAACTGAGAAAGATGAGTCAAATGCTAGATAGGGAATTTAATTTTTAATCTAATGTAATTATCCTTACATTTATATATATATATATATTATAAAGGTGAAAGTTTGTGAAAATCTTTGTTAGTCTTTCACGCAAAAACTACTGAATGGATTTTAATGAAACTTTACAGTGATATAGCTTATACATCAGAATAGCACATAGGCTATAATTTATAGCATAGACTATAATTTATAAAGATTTGGGAAAAGTGTCAAAAATATAACGATATTTGTCAAGTAAGTAGGAAAAAAAAAAAATTCTGTCTTCTGCTAGCAATTCTGGCATGCGCTGCAAAAAAAAAAAAAAAAAACCTCGTCTGCATCTATCTATCTTTTGTTTGTGAGAAACCTTTTTTGTTTTGGCTACGCAAGGTGCTCGCTTCTAATTAATTCCTCTAATATAATGCCTATTTTTTTTATTTCAGAATCAAACTAAGTTTTGAAGGGAGAGGTTGAAATAAATCTCTCTTTATTTTAATGTTTTTTTAACATCTTATTATGTATATTTGGTTGTAAGAAATTGATCTTTTTTCCAAATAAATGCTTTTATCAGTTCTGATACTTAAAGTAAATAAGCTTTCACTTTCACACTGCATCGTTTGGACAAATTTTCAAAATTTATTTGTGGTTAGTAGTTAATTATAACGCTATTATTTTAATTGAATAGGCAGATATAATTATTTTTACACTTAAAAACGCAATAACTATTGTTCTGTAATTCTCGGAGTGTGAGAGTGAGTGAATATTAATGTTGCACTGTTCAGCTACACGAGGGCTTTTGGCAACGGATCACGTAATTTTGAACCTTAGTCAAGTAACGTGGACGACATCTGAGCTGGCACCCCTTTCTCCTAACTACCACACCACATCAACTTAGAAGGAATATTCTACCAATAATTAGCAGGAATATTCTTTGAAATCCACTCTTCCAAGATATATGGCAGCACGGGTTCCATGATGAGTATTTTAGCGGAAAAAATAGTTTGTCAAAATTTAAGTGTCTTATGTTTTTGTATGTTAATGAAGACCTTAGAAAATGACTTGACTACTTATTTTAAGTGAACGGTATATATAATTAATTTTACAGTGGAATATCTTTAATTAATTTATTAGCTCTAACGGATTAAATTTTCCAAAGTGGAGTAATTTGTTTATGTATATCCCTTAATTTGTAAATGTAGTGATCCAAAAAAAATATTGTATGAAAAAACTGCAGTAAATCATAACGCGGTTGGATAAAGTATTAAAGTGCATTTCTCCCCTACACGGCGGGTCTTACAAAGCTCTAATAAAGCTCGAGCTACGAAAGTAGCCAGGCATTTGCCAACTTGACTCTATCGTTAACATTTCGCTATGTTTTTCATTAAATCGCCATTATAATTTTAGAAACAGCGTTGCTTGCGAATATTACAATTTTAAAATAAAATAAATACAACAGAAAGTAATATTAATGTATTACACTTTCAGATATAAATTATTTACACTACTTTAAGCGTTCATTACGCAAAACTTTTAACAATGTGTTACTTTTGCTGAGCAGAGATCAGCTTACGGACGTATTTTGAAAAATCGACCCTCAAGAGTGTTACGAGGAATTATAAATAAAAAAAATAGATTTAGACGATAGAGTGAAGTTGGCAAATGTCTAGCTACTTTCATAGCTCTAGCTTCATTAAAGCTTTGTAAGACCCACCGTGTAGGGGAGAAATGCACGTTAATACTTTATCCACCGCATTATGATTTACTGCAATTTTTTTTGGATCACTACATTAAAACTTAAGGGATATACATAAACAAAACACTCCACTTTGGTAAATTTAATACGTTAGAGCTAATAAATTAATTAAAGATATTCCACTGTAAAATTAATTATATACACCGTTCACTTAAAATAAGTAGTCAAATCGTTTTCTAAGGTCTTCATTAACATACAAAAACATAAGACACTAAATTCTGACATTAACTATTTTTTCGTGACAAAAATAATAATCTTTGCAATCCGCTGAAAACGCAATATCTGCTACAAAACTATTCGACTTCCCCGCTAAAATACTCATCATAGAACCGGTGCTGCCATATATCTTGGAAGAGTGGATTTCTAAGAATATTCCTGCTAAGTATTGGTGGAATATTCCTTCTAAGTTGGTGTGGTGAGGTAGTTAGGAGAAGGGGGTGCCAGCTCAGGTGTCGTCCAAGATTTATAACAACTTTTCCATCAAAACTTAGTTTTATTCTGAAATAAAAAAAATTAGGGACTATGCTGATTACAGGAATTAATTAGAGGCGAGCGCCTTGCGTAGCCGTAACAAAAAAGGTTTCTTCACAAACAAAAGGTTGTTATACAATGTTGTCGTGGGCTTTTTTGCAGCGCACGCCAGAATTACTTGCAGATGGCAGAATTTTTTCCTACTGACTTGACAACCATCGTTATATTTTGGACACTTCACACAATAACTTTATAAATTATAGCCTATGTGTTATTCTGATGTATAGGCTATATTGCAGCAAAATTTCATTAAAATCCTTTCCGTTTTTTTTGCGTGAAAGACGGTCAAACATCCTCACAAACTTTCTCATTTATAATATATATCTAGATATATTTAGCATGCACTATAATAAACTTTTTAAATATCTTATGACATGTTGTTATAAAAATAAAAATGAATAAAAATTTTCAAAAGGAATGCATTTGAATCGTCTCTAAAATGTTTATTTTTCAACGTTGTCTTTTGCAGGCAGTTGAAACTAATATTATACGGAATTTTGTTTTGGATTTAGAATTCAGATATTCTTGATAGACATTGAACTAAAATATTCTATTCCAGAAAAATATTTTTTAAAGAACTCTAATCAGAGTGGCGTAAAGTACATCCCTGCATCGGGGGTAGAATTCTAGGGGGCTCAAAGCTTGACTGACGCCAAGTAGGTATTTGGGCTTGAGGCTCAAAACCTGATTTTGCAGGGGGGCTAATATTTTACTGCTACGCTACTGACTCAAATAACGTTTTAAGTAAAAATTGCAGTTTTTCTTTAGCAAATGTTAATATGAATGCTGTCATATAGCATTCTAGTTCTTTCAAAATAATGGGAAATTTTTCATAACTTCAAACTATGATTTCAAAACAACATATATTTAAATTCCTTTCTATTTTTAAAAATAAATAGTAAAGAATAATCGAAAAAAAATTTTCTTACAAATAGTGACAAAATCGTATGAAACAAGTTAATTATAAATATTAAATAAATGCTTTGGCTCTAAAAAGTACTTGCACTTACGCAACATAAAAAAAGAGTACTTTCCCTCTTACTACACATACAAAATATTTTCGCTTATTCAACATAAAAAACCTTGGTATGATTCACTGAAGTTCGCAAACATTTAGGAGTTGAAGAAATAAGAATTGAAAAAATAGTTTATCTTAGAGTGAATCCTTTTACAAAAATACAGTAATTGCAGATAATATTGTTTTCAATGGTAATTATTCATCACATTTTGAAAGAAATGAATTAATATTCATTGTGCCTTTTTTTTAAAAAAAATACAAAACAAATGTTTCTCGAGATTTCTCTGGTCGTTCATAGAAAATTTGCTTCCAAGTAGTTTATTTACATTTTTACTTTTTAATCTGAGGACTACCCTGGTGTTGAAAGCTTACTCTAATTGTAGAGTGTCTTTTCATTTTTTTAAAAAACATTTGAAATTTAACTGTGCACGAGATTGCAAACTATTTTTCTGACTTTTTTAGACACTGAAAGAGATAACTAAAATAAATCTTCATTACTAAAATAAATAAATAACAAAACTCATTTTTAAAGGAAATTTTTATTACTAGAATTATAGAGTTCATTTCGTGGAACTTCAAAATTTGAAAGAGAAAACTTCTCAATTAAAAATAAAAAATATTAAACCGCAAAAATAATATTTCACTTCGATTTTTTTGAAAATATTTTCTTTCTTAAAATTTAGCCAGATATCTTGTACTCCTTTTAAACACCTGGAATGTTTTAAAGTGTGTTTTTCACTTTTGAAATGCATTCTAATATCTGTGCAAATATGCCTTACACTTGATTTTTCTGTTTGTGTACCACCAGTCACATCTTTTTTTAAAATCAAGCTATTTTCTATTTGTGGTGATAGAAACACAGAACTTATGAATATTTCCTAATAATCATCCATCTTAATTAATGAAGAAATGACATCATTATTACTTCATGCAACAAATGATATTCGCTTATAATATTTCAAAAGCAACGTATCTTCTTTTGTTTCACATCCGATACTTGGACAAAACAAAAGACAAAAAAAAGGAAGAATGTCTTTTCTTCTTTCCTTTGAATTGTACTTAGTAAAAATCTTCCATAATTATAGATAACTAAAAAAGAACAAACTACCGTGTCCTCATTCAAAGCTCTTGCAGACACTGCGAGGAAATATCAAACGATCATTACAAAACGGCGGGGAGAATTATCTCCGGAAGCATTCTGCAAGCTGTGTGACGTAGATGTGACGTTACGTCTGTTGCACGTGATTATCTCCTGATAGACACGAGACAGGATTGGTGTCATCGCTTCCTTAAATTTTAGATGTGGTTTCAGGGAGGCGTGAAATGAGGTGGAATATTTACTATGAGCAATGTTTAACGTTCTGAATTCGAATGTTGGAAGTTTTCAACTTAAAAAGTTTTTCGTTTTTCAAACATTTGTTGAAATATTCATCGTAATTTTTTCTTTTTGAATTTTTTCTTTTTTTTACTATTGATATAAATTTTCTCTTTGATCAAATATAATATTGAAATAGTCAGTAATAAAAATGTACGATTAAAGAATCCTCCCCCCCTCCCTATAAAAAAACCATATACGTTTGAAAGTATCCGAAATTTTCTTACTTATTTAAAAGAAGCTTCTATAAAAAATGTTATTCACATTTGAAATATTGGTAATTTTTGAAAATATTCTATGTAAATCCATTATATGCATGCTATAATATATTACATTATCACACAATATGGCATTACTAATTTAAAATACTTATAATACAAAAAATTCGTTTGTTTATTATGGAAAATTAAGTCCTTCCCCTTGTGTACTTTCAATTATAACACATTAAGCTCGTATCGAGCAAGGAAAACAGATTAGATAACATTTAGATCGCTATTACTAACTAACATAAAAGGGGGAGGGGGAGAAAATAAACAAACTACATATTAAATTAGTAGTGTTGCAAATTGTTAAATGATTTTGCTTCTATATGTTATTCTTTACTTTTTAAATGTTGATTAACAGAGTTAACGAAAGAGGGAAAAAAAACTATGTTTATATATTAAGGTGTTTTAAATTTTAAAAAAAGTTGGAAGTGTAATAAACTAATAAAAACCTATATTAATCGGTTGAAACTAATCTATAACTTCAGTGACTTTTATATAACGGTTGATGTATAATTAAAATTTTAATAAAAAATTAAGATGGCTCGTTGGGAAAAAATGAAAAGAAAAAATTATACATTTATATATTTTGAATGTGAAGCAATAATACATTGTGCTATATTGTGTATGTTGTGACGAATCTATACGGCATTTTTCCACTAATACCTTTAGGCGTCTTTTGGGATTGTAAATTTGCGTATATTTCCAACCAGCTCTAAAAGAAGAAAGTGGGATATGCAAATGAACTAAGGTACTTAAGGAGAGCGTTGTAAGTTAGCAGATAGAAGGAGATAGAGCCAAGAGCAGTAGTGACGAAGTTAAGAGGATTCAAGTGGATTGCGTGATTAGATTATTGCTGTTATTATTCAGCGAAGTAGCATTAGAAGGATTGATCTACCTGGAGAGAACGACATTACAGCCAGGTGATATATTATAACTTAGTTTCTCCGACCACAAGAGTTAATATATAATAAAGTTAGTAGAAATTTAATGAATGTTAATAACTCAAGCTGTGCATATTTCTTGGACCTCCTATTCCGGTAAACCCGTTCGATGTTGAGCTTAGTACTTGATTAATTTCATACTTTGTAATTTAATTTAATAGTAAAGGTACATCTCTTTTCGACGTAAACATCTAGTTAAGTATTTGTCATTAGAAGTTTGATGTTTGAACTAAGTCATTTAGTAATTATGTGCCAAGTTATATACTTCTGAGTTGTTTAGAAGTGAAACACGCATATATATATATATATATATATATATATATATATATATATATATATATATATATATATATATATATATATAAAGGGTGTTTTTTTAGAGGTATAGAACTTTAAATTGCAATGAAACAACGATGTATAATTCGATTGACATGAATTTTTTTTTATTCGAAAGATAATCTTGTGGCATTACATTTTAAATATGATTTCTGGCATAGAACTGCCATGGCTGGCTCGGATGTAGTCCAATCTGGACGTCCAATTTTCGATGACTTTTTCCAACATTTCTGGCCGTATATCGGCAATAACACGGCGAATGTTGTCTTCCAAATGGTCGAGCGTTTGTGGCTTATCTGCATAGACCAATGACTTTACATAGTCCCACAGAAAATAATCTAGCGGTGTTAAATCACAAGATCTTGGAGGCCAATTCACAGGTCCAAAACCTGAAATTAGGCGGTCACCAAACTTGTCTTTCAATAAATCGATTGTGGCACGAGCTGTGTGACATGTTGCGCCGTCTTGTTGGAACCACAGCTCCTGGACATCATGATTGTTCAATTCAGGAATGAAAAAGTTAGTATTCATGGCTCTATACCGATCACCATTGACTGTAACGTTGTGGCCTTCATCGTTTTTGAAGAAGGATTCCACCAGCCCATAAAGCGCACCAAACAGTCAGTTTTTCTGGATGTAACGGTGTTTCGACATACACTTGTGGATTAGCTTCACTCCAAATGCGGCAGTTTTGTTTGTTGACGTAGCCATTCAACCAGAAGTGCGCTTCATCGCTAAACAAAATTTGCTTATGAAAATCGGGAACAACGGCAATCTCGTTTTGGGCCCATTCGACGAATCTACGCCTTGCTTGATCATATTTAAAATGTAATACCACAAGATTATCTTTCGAATAAAAAAAATTCATGTCAATCGAATAATACATCGTTGTTTTATTGCAATTTAAAGTTCTATACCTCTAAAAAAAAACACCCTTTATTTTTTTTAATTAAATCTCAAAATGGTTTTATGATCCAGATGATTATTTTTTTTTTTACCATTTAATAAACAATTATTTCTTAAGTGTTGAGATAAATAAAGATTTTTTTCATACAATAATTTTGTAAGTTTTTCTTTAGTAAAATTAATTAAAACTATATGATGCGCCTTAATATGTTAACAATTTTTCCTCGCATATGTTGGCACCCCTGTATCATTGATACGGCGGTTACTATGCCCTTGATAAAATTCTCATTATTCATAGCTCTTTCCAGACATGAAATGAATAAGATTTTATTACATTTCTTTATACTTAATATTTTTTTTATTAAATCTCAAAATGGTTTTATGATCCAGATGATTATTTTTTTAACATTTAATAAGCAATTCTTTCTTATGTATCTTAATTAAAAACATTTAAAAGTATTTACTATCTAACAAATACTGTTTATATTTTCAAATCTCTTTATACAGAATCTTTTTCGAATAATTTATTTTTATTTGCTTTACTCTAAATATTTGGAGTACTTTTTTTAATACAACAAAAACAAACAAACGAAAATTCAGATATTCAAATGTTTTTATAAAATTATTAACTATGTGACCTTTTTTTACCAATTCGAATCAGTTTTTCATTACTGCTTTATTCATAAAAAATTCTTTTATATATATATATATATATATATATATATATATATATATAATTGAGGTTTAAAATAACTTGAAACGAGATTATATTATAATCTAATAGTTATGAAACACGTCTAAAAATTTGTTAGAATTTTTTTAAACACTTTTAATAAAGAATTTTACTTTTAAAATAAATTAAATGGAAATTTTTTGAGGAGAATGCCTCAAAATAGAATTAAATTAAATACATATATTTGAAATAACAATAAGCATTGTTCTTGTTACGTGGGCCTTAAAATATCCTTACTTTGTATTTTATGTCATGTTTATGGGGTAAAAACACGCACTATATTTTCGATGTTGTGCATTTTAAATGTTTTCCAATAATGTTTATAAAATTTTTAATTTTAAATCTTTTGAAAAGTAGAGATCCGCTTAGAGTGGGTTTCGACGAAAATTCCCGGTTTTGAACCATTATCCCTAGAGACTTGAAATAGGACAAACACGTTTTTTTAGCGGAGATCCGCTAAGAACGAGTTTTGTGAAAATCTGCTCTTCAAGGGGTTGCGGTGAACACACAGATTTAAAAAATTCTAGTTATTTGAATTATTAGATTCACAGACTTGAAATTCGGTAAGCATGTTACTTCTGTTGCGTAGAGATCCACTTAGAATTATTTTCCCTGAAAACGACCTCCAATGGGGGTGTTTGGTAACATGGGGGAGGTTACATAACTTAAAAAGAATCCAGTTTTTGAGTTTTAGATTTATAGACTTTTGAAACTTGGCAAATGTTTGTTTTTTTTAGTACAGATCCGTTAAAAACAGGGCTTGCGGAAATCAACTGCTGAGGAAAGGAGGTGTTACGGGGGCGTAAAAGATAAATATACTTCAGTCAGGGGCGTCTTAAGGAATGTCTTAACTGGGCCAGGGCCCAGGGCTTCGTTTCTGGGGAGGGGGGCTAGTTTCATTCTCGACTCTGATCTGGATAATTTTAATGCGGTCAAATGTTATTCCCGTACATATTCTCCGAAAAACAAGAAATTTCAAACTGCATATACGCTGTCAAAAGTGGTAAGACTGTATTATTATGTGATGACCGCTGTCCATGTCTAGGCCTAAGCCTGATACCATGAACAATCATTCAACTCATTTAGTCGAAATGCGGTCATCGATCGAGCCGGTTTGTACCTAGGTTTTTAAGATTGTGAGTCGTACACATTTATTTGTTTCAAATTACCATTTGAACGAGTATTGGACAATTCATGCCATATACTATCTACTTTTAACGATCTTGGGTAGCGCCTACTTTTGCATAGGAGTCCAGGGCCTCAAAGAATCTTAAGACGTCCCTGACTTCCATATTAGAAATTCAAATCTTATCCATTTTAAATCAAGAGGCGAAATCTAGAAGAATGAGTTTCAATACATTAAGGTATCCGACTACGTTCGGAACCCTGATTTTGCAAAAGCGTATAAATGGATAATATTTATGATATTTAGTGTCACTTACAGATTAGAAAATGTATAAAAAATTATTTTAAGAATATTATAACAATAAAAAATTATTTAAGTACATTATTTTGACAAAAAATGAACGTAGAATGACCCATTTTCAAAATATTCTCCTTTTGTGAAAAATGCTTCTTTTATAATATTTTGCCTGCATATAGCTCAGATCTCTGTACAGAGGCTCAAGTAGAATTTTTGAAATATTTAACTTAGAAGTGGGTTTATTCATGTTTTACGACAACAGAAGTGAGAAATTGTAAGAAAAAAAACGCAGATAATTATTTCAATTGGTTGTAACACTGAAAATAATGTGAATGTTTCAAAAAAAAAGTTCAGACTCTCTGGAGAAGTCTTTACTTTATATAAGCAAAATATTATTATTTGAGAAGCATTTTTTATAAAAAGAGAACATTTTGAAAAAAGGTTATTCTAAGTTAATTTTTTGCCAAAATGTTGTATTTAAATAATTTTTTTTTTGTCAAAATGTCCTTAAAACAATTTTATACACGTATTCTAATCTAATTGGCACTAAATAAAATGAAAATTATCCATTTATGTGCTTTTTTAAAATTACGGTTCCGAACCTAGTCAGATACCTTAAAAGCTAATAATTGTAAGAAGTATAAAAGAAAACAAAACATAGTCGTACAATATGCTACGAAAAACTTAACGAATGAGTATTTACGGAACAAGAAAAAAATTAAAAGTAAAAAACCTTTTTAAAAACAAGTTTTTATTTAAATGCTCTAAAAAGAATAAAATAAACTTTTCTTTTTTAAACTTTTTTTGCTATCAACTTTCAACGTCATTACACAATTTATGAAATGAAAGCTCGAGGCGAGATTAAGTACTCGTATTTACTTGTTTGAAAATTTCAAAAATTATTTAATTTGCTTGTTTATCTACACAGGTAAATCTCGCGACAAGCTTTTAAATCATAAGTTGTGTAATGACGTTATAAATTGATAGAAAAAAAGGTTTTAAAGGAATAGTTCATTTTATTCTTTTTAGAGCATTTAAATAAAAGCTTGTTTAATTTTTTTTTTTACTTTTAATTTATTCTTTACTTTTTAGTTATCGCTGAACAGGTTTCTCAGTCTGTTCATCTCATTCAGCGCATCATTGTTTCAAGGTCGTTTGCCGATTAATTTTGAACAGGCTATAGCTCAGGGGTACTCAATCTTTTTCTTACCAGGCCACGTACATATGATAGATATTTCACTCGGTTCGCAACAAAAGGATAATGGGGGGGGGGTACACTGCAAGACCAAAAACAACATTGGACAAAGAAAGTTAATCAAAATATTAAAGCTAATTTTTTTTTTTGCTTTTACTATAATACTATATGAAAGACGAAAAACACAAAAGATTTTTTAAAATCCGTAATTATAAACCAATTTTTTTCTATCTTTGTGCACAATTTGGATAATACTATTCTACAAACGAAAAAAATTTTTCGTGCGATTATCTTTAAAAATGACGTAGTTTTTAAATGTTTTATTAAATATTTGAGTAATTTTTGAAAAATCGTAAAAAAAAGTTTTCGGCATATTATTTTTTAAATGACTGATTCTAAAAGAGAAAAGCCTGAACTTTCTTCGTGCAGAATATCGATTCATTAACACGAAAAAAATTCATACGGAACTATTTAGAAATCCTTTTCATGAAAACGCATCGATTTTGACTCATTTAGAAAAAATCGTAAAAAATAGAAAGTATAATTATTTTTTAAAAAGAATTATACCGTATCGTGGTGAAATTAATGATCTTTCCGATTATGTAATTATTTTTTTTGTCTCAGTTTGATAGAAAGAATAAGATGGGTTTTTTTAAAAAAGGTAGAAAAATCGGAACTTCTTTAAGCTTAATTCGATAAGCTGCTCGGCAGAATAAAAAGCTAACAGGTTAAAGGTTTTTAATTAATATCTTTTTAGCTATTGCGATATCGGAATATAAATGATCAAAACATGCATTGCCATCCAAACTAAACGGGTATACAAAATTTCAGCTCAATCGGTTGAAGACATCCGCTTCAAAATTGAGTTGCAAGATTCCACCCGGACAAATTACATTGCAAGTTAAACAAAAGCTTGTGTGTGTGTGTGTGTGTAAAATAGCCTATAAGCATTTGTGAAAGAAGAAGCGATATTTCACATTAGAACTTCTAGAAGGGTTCAAAGTTGTTTTGAATTTGTTATAATGTTTTGTTTTTGTAATTTTTTTCTTCTAATGTGATTATCACTGCTCTATTTACCTCAGTTTTTACTCTTAATGATATATTGTTATGAAATCCAAAACATTACGCGATACCTCTATACTGATTAAAACGAAAAAAATGTTGACTGATAGCTTCATTCAGTATCAAAGATAAGCCGGTGAAATTTTTAAACATGCGCCTGGAAAACGTAAACTATGATTGTTTTGATGAAAGAGATATCGAGATACAGAAATTCTTGACATTCTTATTCCCACAATCGAAGTGCAGTAGTTTAAAAAGAGAATCGCCGTGCACTGCTTAAGGTTAAATATACTAGATGTATTTCAATTGCTGATTTAGATAACTCTTTTAATTTTAAGCACAGTATACTGAGTTCACAGTCATTTTTACTCATGGCTGATTAACCTGGAGAATTTTGAAAATGAAAATACTTTATAACGTATTAATAAGCATTATACATGGAAATTGTTTTTAAAAGAGGAATACATATGCAAATATAAATTACCAAGAGCATTTTAAACGCGAAAAATGGTACTTATTTGTTTCGGCGGCACATCTCGCCAAGTTGCCGCTATTGGCCACAGCCCGTAATATACACATAGAAAATATTAATTCATATAAGTTCTTCTGGTTTTTCATCCATTTTTCATGCATTATGAATAAGACGTTATTGATACAAAAAACAAAGACCTCTCCTTGTTTTGAAAATACGGTGGTAAAAGGTTACCAGCAGGAATACGTTTGGCATCGGTTGCATCATTTTTGGCGAGTTTATCGCTTGCGCTGGCAAAAAATACCAAAATAATTAAAAAATTAATAAAGAAATCAAGGTTTTTTCAGAAGTTTTTTAAACAGTGGTTTAAATTTAGTCTTCGTCCATGAATGTTGGTCTGTTTTTGCAGTTATTTCAGTTCTTTATAACGAATACTACTTATTTTAATTAGCTTAAAATTATCGAAAAAGAAGAAATTGATCATCATAAATAAATTCTAGTTTTCCACAATATAGATTTTTTCCCCAAAGTTACTTTTTGAAAGAAAAGTTAAATTTTATCAAATTCAAAATAATTATCATTTCCAGAATTGATGGTCAATAAAAAATAAAATAGTTAGAAGTTATATTTAGGAATATATATATATATCTATGGTTGAAATTCACATTAAAACCATTTTAATTTTAGCTTTAGGACTGATGTGTTTACATATTTGGTTTATATAGCTGAAGTATTTAATAATTGAAAGCACTGGAATATGTAAAAATTGTAGAGCTACCCATATAAGAATTCATAATGTTAAACACTGTAGTAACTTACACCCCCGCATCGTTGGGTAGGATTAGGGGCCAAAGCCTAACTGACGCCAAGTACGTATTTAACCCTTTATCTACCGACAGTACTTACGAGTACCGCTCCCTTTAAAATTACATAGAATAATCATTTTTACGAATATTCTGACGATACTTAGCAGGAGTATTCTTTGAAATATTTTTCAAAATATATGGCAGCACGGGTTCTATGATGAGTATTCTAGCGGGGGAGGCGAATAGTTTTAGAGCAGAAATTGCGTTTTCAGCGGATTGCGAAGATTATCATTTTTGTCCCGAAAAAATAGTCAATGTCAAAATTTAAGTGTCTTATTTTTTTATATATATTAAGGAAGAGTTTAGAAAACGATTTGACTATTTATTTTAAGTGAACAGTGTATATAATTAATTTTACAGTGGAATATCTTTAATTAATTACTTAGCTCTAACGGATTAAATTTCCCAAAGGTGAGTATTTTTTTTTAAGTATATCCCTTCATTTTCAATGTAGTGATTAAAAAAAAAGTATTCCATGAAAAAAACTGCAGTAAAACTGCTGATAAAGGGTTAACCAATTTATAAAATATTAAAGGTAAAACCCGACTTTGTAGAGAGAAGGGGACTAATTTATATCGCTACGCCACTGATTTTAAAATTTGCTGTAATTTGCATGCGTTGTGTGAATAGGATTTATAAAAATTATTTTAAAACTCAATTTAAATTGCAAGTTTGTAGTAAAAAAAAGAGTATGAGAGAGAAGGATTGGTAAACAATGCACACAATTTTTAGAGTATAACATAAATTTTATTTCTTCCTGGTTATGAAAGAAATAGGGAGAAATATGCAACACACAAATATTCTCATTTAATCTTAAATTACATTGCAGATGTTGAAATTGCATGGTAGTGGTGATGACTGTTTGATACATTGTACAATTGTTTTTTCGTTAATTATATTTATAAAAAAAATCATTATTTTTTTAACAAATTTCATTGATGTAGAATATTTTGAAACTGATAAATAAATTAAAAAATGAGTTATCTAGGTATTATGTTTTGTTTCGCCATATAAGCTCTTATGATGCAATAATTAAAAATATTACTGAAAAATAGAATACATTGCAGCTTTCAAATAATCAAGATATATATTATTTATGCGAAAGTATGTTTGGGTGTTTGGTAGTCTTTCACGGAAAAACAACTGAATGGATTTTAATGAAACTTTGCAATAATATAGCTTATACATCAGAATAACACATAGGCTATAATATATAAAGATATTGTGAGAAATGTCCAAACTATAACGATAATTGTCAAGAAAGTAGGAAAAAATTCTGCCATCTGCAAAAAAGCCCATGATAGCATATATCTATCTTTTTGTGTGAAGCAAAGCTTTCCCTTTTGTTTTGTCTACGCCATGTCTGAGTGCGCGCTCGCTTTTAATTTATTCCGTTGATCAGTGTAATCACTATTTTTTTTATTTCATAATAAAACTAGATTTCGAGATGAGAGGTGGCGGCAAGATTTAACATAAAATAAATACAACAAAAAGTAATATTAATGTATTACACTTTCAGATATAAATTATTTACACTATTTTAAGCGTTCATTACACAAAATTTGTGACAATGTGTTACTTTTGTTGAGCAGAGATCAGTTTAGGAAGGTGTTTTCAAAAATCGACTGACAAGAGAGTTACGGGGAGTTATAAATAAATACAAATCCCTTTTATCAGCCATTAGATCTACAGACTTAAAATTTAACAAATATGTTTTTTTTTTTTGTTCAGCTGAGATACGCAAAGAGCTTTTTTCTTGTTTAATTTGCCATTCACGTAAAATTAACTCATTAAAAACTTCTTTATCCTTCAATCTGTATGGTTTAATTTTTCAATTCACCCGTGCGAAGAACGCGTATATATATACCAGCTATATAATATAAATAAAATATTATATATCTATATGCGAGATTTTCTCTTTTACTGCTACTTCCTAAGCAAACGGTATGTCATAATTATTTGCTAAATGAACATTTTTTTAAATCAATTTTATTATTTTAAAACCTAAGAAGGAAATTATTGTTAAAATATTGAATATGTTAGTTTTGTATAATATACTTTTTTTTTCGTCTGATATGGGTATAAATAATTTACTAAACACAGTGGACTAAAAAACTATGAAATTAAAATAAAATATCAAAATGTTTCATCAGATAGTTTTTTTTTCTTTTTGAATATTTTTTTCAGTACATGTAAATATATATATCTAGGCTTACTCCCATACTGTTTTTTTATAACTTACACACACACACATGTATATATATATATATATAATCAAGCATTAAAAAAAGCAATAGTTTCAATAGCTAACTGTAAATTTTTCTTTTATTTATTACTTATAGAAAATGGATTTTAATTAATACATATATGTTTTTTTAAAAGGATTATTTCTATTATTTCATTACTAAGTTAATTATTTTTTAATTAAAAATTACATCGTCTATTGTTTTGGATAAATATACATTTTAGAGACATTTTTAAGCTAACTATATGTAACGATTGATTGATTCACGAAAATCTGAAATTTATTTTATTATTTTAGTTTCTTATAGAAGCTAACAATTATTAAAAAAATAATGAAAGTTTTTTGTTTTACTCTTAGCTTCAGAATCGTTTTCTTTTTATTACTTCACATTAATAATTTTTTAACTAACGCAATATTGCTTTTTATAAGTCATACATCAAAATTTGAAGCTATATCTTATCTGTAAGGGGGAGGGGAAGAGGGAACAATAATTTTACACTAAAAAAAAACCCGTGTTATGCCGGGCTAGAGAGAGAGAAAAGAAAACTGTCTTAAATTGAAAATATGTGGAACACATTTCGAAAAAGGAAAAGTTTAGAAATCACTCCCATTGCGCGCGTACAAACACACACACATAATTGCAGGCGTCATGAGGGAAAGAGAAAGCCCGTGCAACGCCGGGCCATGCAGCTAGTATAAGTATATATTGTAATTTTGAAGTACTATGGATTTTCGTATATTTTTTTAACATGAAACGAAAATCGCTTAATACGAAAAGGTTTCTCTTCTGTGAATGTACAAAATACGGAAAACACCTAATTTAAGAGGGGTATGAAATGAAAGGGAGGTGGTTTTCCATTTTCCTGTATTGTTAGACTGCTCTACTGTGTGATCGGAAGATTTCGTTGCAATAGACATAGACAATGATAGTGTGTATGCAGCCCAATTATGACAAAGAAAGACATTTTGGAGTTTGTTCGAAGCTCAACAAATATCATTGATACCATTGATTATGACTGCTAAAATGAAATGAATAAAGAACTCCTGTTCCTACGTCATCCTAAATAAGAAACATCATGAAAATTATGTGTAGTTATTTAGACGCAAATTGCAATGGTGAAATGAGTAACAGAGTGGACGACATCGAACAATTTGACGCTAAAAAAGACAATGCAAAGAAAATATCAGATTATTTTCCAAAACCTCAATAAATATTTTGTTTTTCAAAAAACTTGAAAAGTTTTATATTAAATTTCATTAAGCCCTTATGAATGCTTTGTTTCATTGATTTTTATCAAAAAAACATGCATATATACGTATCTATGAGAATAAAATGTATTCTCTAAATAATTTAATTTTGCTAAATATATGGGGGTTATTTTTGCAGTATTTTTAACATGAAATTCTTTTAACACGAAGAAATATTCCAGTCCCCTCAGATTCATGTTAAACGAATTTTCACTGTATTTTTTTCCAACTTTTTAGTTGAGGATTATCATACCTTTCTAGAATAGACTGCAATACAACATGCCCACTATTGCATTCAGAAGTGAAATCCACCTCACAACATTTTCTGTTGATTATTTTCCATCTGCTTTCTTCCTATTACTTTATCATCACCAATAACTTTCCGAGTAAACGTGCATTTCATTTGAAATGATAGCAAACTTGATTTTTTTCTTCTGTTTTAGGATTACAACTCAAACCAATGTGTCTACCAGATTTGGGTTCAGAAATTTCCAGTCCAAACTGAACAAGGAGGAAGAATTTGTAAAAGTTTCAGAAGAAACATTATCGCTCTGACGTCAACGAATCTAGTCGCTTATAATTTAAAAACATACCTGTGATCAGAATATATAATTACTTTTATCATTTTGTATTATTATTTGAATTCTTTTAAGATATCTGATGTATAGGAGAAATCCTGTTTGTGTCACCGTTCAAGATTAATTTCGTCCGTAATGAGCTTTACTCTTTTCAAAAACATTTTAAACAATAAATTTTTTTTCTTTTATTCGTATTGAAGTAAAGTAAAATTTGAGATAAATGATAAATAAAAGATTAAATTTCTTTTTACTTATTGATTGATGTATTGCCTTTATTTATAATAAGGTGACCAGTTTTTTTACAATGAAAAGAAGGGCGCGAGCGAAAAATTTAAGAAAAAATGACAACTTGAATATATGAAACATTTTATTAATTCAAATAAAAATACGATAATTACGCTTGCATTCTTTTTAATTATTTGCTTTACGAGCATTTTCCCATTGAATCATTTTTTTAAAAATTTTTTGTTAATATATCATTTTCTAATGCATCGGAAATTTCGGAGTAAAAAATATTCTTTATTTTGTGCTTTACAGTAAGTGCTACAGCTAAAGAAGTATCAACATTCAATCTCGATTTCTCAATTGTCCAAAAATCAGTACCAACTGAAAAAATTCTTTCAATTTCTGCATTAGTTCCAGGTCAGCACACACAACTTAAATTCAACAAGAATAACTAAATTATCAAATGGAAAGTGTTCATTTTTGAAATGGTTAAGTATTTCCACCCATCTTTTATCAATTTCAGTATGCTGATTTACCAATTGTTCCAATTTCCAAGAATTTAAATATGCATTCAGTCTTCTAATTTATTCAAACAGACAATTGTCATCGATATTAATATCAGACATTTCTTTCGATAAAAACTCAACGCAATGTTTCATATCTGCTCAATTTACTATCGGTGAAGTCCAAAAACACCATCGAAAACTGTTATTTCCTGTGATATTTTTTTCAGACCATTCTTCGACTTATTGGAAACATGTTTGGTTCATCTCTGAATAGAGATTAACAGATCAATTTTTTAAAAATATTGAAAAGGAGGACAAATCGGGGAACACTTTTCGAGGAAGGACAGAACCTATAAAAGGAGGATGGTTGGTCACCTAATTTATAAGCAATTTGGAATCCAAGAAATGACTTAAAATAAAATCGAATTATTTAGAATTTTAAAACAACTACTATAAGGTCTGCATTTGTCTCGAAACCGTCAAAATACCATTTTAAAAATAATTTATATTTTTTTTATCATGTTTTAGAGCCGAACGATTTGAAAATTGAATTAAATATGTATAAATGTATATTTTTTATCTTTTGGTTATTTTTCTGATTTCGTTCAAAAAGTGGATTTTTTCATTATTGAATAAATTTGAGCAAGACATGAAATTAAATTATTATTTTTATTTCAAGAAATGAATAATAATTATAGAGACTTCATAATTTTTTTTAACTTTTGAGAACTTATGTTTTAATCACACAAAGAAAATTTTATATATAAAAAAGAGCATTATAAACTCACTAACGTGGATCTAATTTTTTTCTTTCTTTTAGAATTTCTAAACTTATCTATGTGGAAAAGATGTTCTCTCGGAAAAAAGATGAAGGGAAAAAATAAAATCAAAATTTAATTTTTTTGTAAGTATTGGCACAAGGGGAAGGGGAATGAAGTTCAAGGTATTTGAGCTTTTTTTATGGTAAAAAGTGAAATTAATTTTTATCAAAGTAAAACACAGGTATTTTAGCACTTTTTAACAGTTATTGCGATGAGAAGACACTTACTAAATAGTTATGAGGAAAAACATCAGGTACATTTAGAAGCGTCTTTAGCATTAAATTTTAAAAAAACCTACTGTCGTAATTACAGTATACGATAAAGAGAAAAACAAAAAAAAGTTTGGGATTGGATTGATTCAGTGTGCGAAGAGAGCGAGCTTGAGTTATGAAATGTCGTTATGTACATGTACTATTCATTACTCAGTACTCAATTATCTATAATCATCGGTTTTGGTTATTTATATAGTAAACAAGTAATATAAAATTCTACTTAGATCAACAAAGAAAAATTTTATTTTACCCACTTTTTATCAAATAGTTACAATTAATATAAATAAGTATATACATATATGTCAGAATCACAACATTAAGTGGTAATTAATTTTTATTAATTATCATTAAAGTATTGTATTGTCATCCAAAACAATCGTGTATAAAAAATTTCAGTTCAACTGAATGCTTTAAAACGTGAGAAAAAAATCTTTTAAAGTTTTGACACAAGTCACTAAAAATGAAGCCAACGTGGCTGTATCTGTAATTCTCTAAATAATTAGTTTCAGTCAATTAATTATAATTAATAATTATTCAGTCAATATTATAATTCAATTAATTATAATTCAGTCAATTAATTATAATTATAACAATAATTGTTTTTACCCAAAACAATAGTGTATAGAAAATTTCAGCTCAAATGAGCGCTTTAAAATGTGAGAAAAAAACCTTTTCAAGTTTTGACACAAGTCGCCAAAAATGATACCAACGTGGATGAATTTGTAATTATTTAAATAATTAGTTTTAATAAATTAATTTTTATTAATTATAACTAAAATTACTGTATTGTCATCCAAAATAATCATGTATATAAAATTTCAGCTCAATTGAGCGCTTTAAAATGAATTTTATTAACGATTGAAAATTCCACCAAGATAAATATATAGAGAGTGTGAGCTAACAGTAGGAATTGAAAAAATGACTTTATTTTGAGTCTAAAATCATCTGACTAAAATTAAGTCTCATCCCATTTTTTTCGAAAATTCACCCTTTTTGTAGCGATATTAAATTTTGTGAAAGTATTTAAAAAAAATTTTTTCTTCGAATTTTTTTACCACAGAACAGGGGTGGAAAACTTTTCGCTGTGGCATGCCAAACCAATCCACCAATATAATTCAGCATGCCACACAATAGGACATTTTTGAAACAATTCGATTCCCGTGATAATTCAAGCAGAGTTAGATGATAAAGGCCCATAATATAGATATTTACAATATTTATACACTGCTGGTCGCCGTAAATGCAACACCCTCAAGGAAGCATGAAAATAAGATGAAATTTTCAACATGCATTAGCGGAGGTGAGATATGCATATGATTAGAATTTCAGCTCAGTCACACATCATGCGTGCCTGTCACGCGTATCTTTCAGGAAAATCGGTCGTCGAGTTGGCAATTGTAATGCGGATATGTGACCGTTGGATGCAGGAGGATACGACGGACCGACGTAGTCGATCTCATCCACCTCAGTGCACCACTTCACGTGATTACAGGTAAATTGTGCGCATGGCAGTGACGAATCGCTAAGTCACATCACGAATCGTAGCACAGCACATTGAGTCTATAACGCATCATTTAGTGTCTGCGCGTACCATTCGACGCGGTTTACAGCAGAGTGGTCCGTCTGCAAGACGTCCATTGCTTGGTCTACCCTTGACACAGTACCACAGACGTCTCCGCCGCCAATGGTGCGATGAAAGAAGGATGTGGGCGGCAGAATGGAATGAAGCTGTCTTTACTGACGAGTCACGACCATCAACACCACGATGGTCGGATTCGAGTCTGGAGACACCATGGAGAGAGGATACTGAACAGCTGCGTTATCCACCGCCACACTGGTCGTGCACCGGGTATTATGGTATGGGGCGGTATTGGATATCACACTCGCACTCCTCTAGTACGCATTGCCGGTACTTTAAACAGCCATCGCTACATCTCCCCGGTGTTGGAGCCAGTTGTCCTTCCTTACCTTCAGGGCTTGGCCACAACCCTATTTCAACAGGATAATGCGCGACCACACGTTGCACGCATTGTCCAAAGGTTCTTCGTCAATCACCAGATTAAATTGCTTCCCTGGCCAGCTCGCTGTTGGGATCTTTCGCCGATAGAAAACATGCGGTCCATGGTTGTTTAACGATTGACCCAGATCACACCCCCAGCTGCCACACCAGACTAACTATGGCAACGCGTGGAAGCTGCTTGGTCTGCTGTACCCCAAGAACACATGCAATTGAATGAATGCCGAGGCGTGGGGCATCGGTGATCTCCAACAATGGCGGCTACTCTGGCTACTGATTCTAGCAGGAACCACACTTCACAGAAGTCTATAAATTTAATCATTCGATACTTGGTCAACATGTTATGTACAAAATAAATTTTGTTCTGCTATCTCTTGTCTTTCTTGGTGTTGCATTTAAGGTTACCAGTAGTGTATATATAATTCTTCTGTGCGCGTGTATGGGAATGAATTACTCCTAAACGGCTGGACCGATTTTGATGCCTTTTTTTGTGGGAGTTCAAGTGGATTCGAGAATGGTTTAGATTCACAGTTCGGTCCTATATAGCAATTAGTTAAAAAGTTATTAATTAAAAACCTTAAAACATAAATGTTTTACCCCTATGTGTTATTTTTTCCGCCAATGCGTGGCAAGGAAAAAATAGAAATCTCCATATACAAAATTCTTCTGTGCGTGTGTATGCGACTGAACTCCTCCTAAACGTCTGGACCGATTTTCATGAAATTTTTTGCGTGGGTTCAAGTGGATTCGAGAATGGTTTAGATTCACAAGTCGGTCCTATATAGCAATTAGTTAAAAAGATATTAATTAAAAACCTTAAAATGCATAATTGTTTTACCTCTGTGTGTTGTTTATTCCGCTAATGCGCGACAGGGGAAAAAAAGAAATAAGGGGGTGTTTTTCGCACGGCCAATTATATGTTGCGTGACCGAGGGTTGGCAAACTATCGCATTTATTTGTTTATACTCCTCAAGGATTAACGAAAAATACTGTGCATTCAATGGCATTACGATAAATTTATTTATTGTGCATTAAAAAATATACCTGTTATGAATATATATATATATATATATATATATATATGGCATCCAAGAAATCCAGTCGTTCTCATCATCTAGCCACGCGGTCTTCGCGCGCAGGCGAAGCTAAGTGAAACTGTAACAGAAACTTTTGAACTAGTGAAAGTAGAACCAAAAAACTTTAAGACTTTAGAGAAAGAGAGAAAGCGGAAAGGAGAAAGACGGAGGTTCGCGAGCAGGCGTTCCCGTCGAGAATTCATGGAAACCCATCTGTTAGAATAGCTACCTTTTTAATTAAATTTTGTTAAATTTTAAAATAAAGTTAAAGAAAGACAAACGTCTTGGACCCCTTGTTGTCTCCCACAAATTATGGGGGCTCGGCCGCGATCGAAAAAATTTCGATTTTGAACCAAAGTCTGGACAATGAACAAAAGCGTCCGTGAAGGAGACGCTCCGCCATTTTTTGGAAACTTCGTTCAACCTGTGTAGAGGTTGAATTTTTAAAACTTCATTCCGCCTGTGTAGAGGTTGGAACCAACTTAGTGTGAATACTCCGCCTGTGTAGAGGCCGGAACTATTAACAAAATAACCTGTGTAGAGGTTATATTTTTCATCGAACCCTAAATATTCCGCCTGTGTAGAGGTTGGAACTATCGTCGAAAATTCCGCCTGTGTAGAGGTTGGAAATATCACATAAACACCTGCGAAGAGGTGTCAATTCGAACAATTTATCTGTTCAAGAACTGTAGTTCATCTATAACCTGCGAAGAGGTGAAATCAGTGGAATCAACGTTTTTCTTCAATTATTGGATACATCGTACGTGCGAGCAACAAGGGAGCTAGAAAAAAAAAGGTAGGATCTTTCCATATTTTTCTAAAATGTATAAAAACGCTCTTAAAGAGGATCTCATAAGAGTTGTTGAGGATCTAGACGGTACTGTGGAGAGTACGGACACCATAGCTAAACTAAAGACTAAAATTGAGAACAGTAGTACATTTGAAAGTGATCCAGATTTCGTTAAAACTTTAATTAAAAACTGTATAGATGAGAGGGTATCGCGAAACGAAAGGGATTTAGAAAAACAGAAAATTGAACTTGCGAAACTTCAGTTAGCACAATTAGAAAAAGAAGTCGAACTTCAAACGGCTGAAAATAAAGCATTAAGTTTAAATCCTGCAGCTAAAGTCGAAGAGAAACAGTTCGAAACAAACATAGAAAATATGATCAAAAGCATTAAAACTTTATCTCTTCCTGTTCCCACCAGATCTGCAAATTTTAATCTGTTCTTCCAATCATTAGAACGCGCATTTTTAACCAAGAAAATAAATGACGAATATAAATCTGAAATTTTAATAAATCTTCTGGGCGAAAGAGCTCATAATATCTTATTGTATATTAAAAAGGAGGAATTAAATGACTATGAAAAACTAAAATCTATAGTACTCAGAGAATTCCAATTAACCCCTCACGAGTGTTTAAACTCATTTAAAAATGCTGTAAAATCATCAGGCGAGACATACATCCAATTTGCTGCAAGATTGACGGCAAACTTCCAATATTATTGTTCGTTAAGAAAAGTTAATTCCTTTGAATCTCTATGTGATCTTAT
The DNA here is from genome assembly GCA_019973935.1 of Trichonephila clavipes. Lineage (NCBI taxonomy): Eukaryota > Metazoa > Arthropoda > Arachnida > Araneae > Nephilidae > Trichonephila > Trichonephila clavipes. The sequence continues at coordinate 194,988 of BMAU01018408.1, forward strand.
AATTTCTGATAAATTATTTGAAACTTATAATAAGGAAACTGCAACTCATATTAGCATTCGAGAAGCAGAAGATTGGTTTAGGCCTATTGATTTAGCTAAAGAGTGCGATATTTATATTTTATCTAGAGGCGGATCACGTAAGGAAACTCCTATTACTTATGGATATACCCAAGACGCCTTTAAAAATAGATCACGAAACTTTAAACCAGAGATTAAAGAGAACTATCCCCAAAATCTTGAAAGAGAAAAAAAAATTGCTTTATATATATGCGGTGATTCATCTCATTACGCAAGAGACTGTGAGAAGCGTTTTAAACCTAAAGAATCTAACGACCACATCCATAATAGAAAAAACGTGAATACTTTGAAAGTCGAGAGCGAAAAACAAAATAGCGATGAGTTCGCAAATCTTCAATATGTAAGCATTTTTGTAGAAAGTCAGCCCGTAACAGCCTTGATTGATTCAGGTTGCCAGATCCCAGTTTTAAATTCCTCACTAATTAGGGTGAACCAGCCTTCCGAAGAGATAATAACATTAAGCTCGTGTTTTGGCGTACAGCGTATGGTAGAAGTTAAACCCATAAATATTTCTCTTAATCAACTCTCTCCCAGCTTAAGTGTTCGAACGGCAATATCACCGACCTTGACCGAAGAATTTATTATACATCCCAGTGTATATGCTGAAATAAAGAAACTAGGCCACGCAAAGAGCGATGTTTTATTGAATGAAAGTGAATCCTCTTTAGGTGCAGTTTCTTTTTCAAATGTTTCTGTTTCAAGTGTGATAAAAAACTCTAGTTATGATTTGCCACATGTTAAAAACTTTAATACTGGAAATGATTCGAGTTCTCTAATTAAGGATTATAAATGTAATAAAATTAAGAGTACTAAGTTAAAATTGAGTATTGTAAGAGAAAAATGTTCTGATATAGTATTGTGTAAGAAAGTCAATGGTGCCATGAAAACGAGTTCCGTGGAATTTATCTCCCGCTCACCTACCCCTTCACCTATGAAGAGTAAACAAAGACGGTTTGTGTTGCTCCGAAGGATCTTTGAGCCCTGGCAGTGGAAACGGAGGAAAAAGAGAGATCGTTTTGAACAGACGTCCAGAACTCTAGAGAGGAAAATATTGATGCGTTCAACCAAAGAACTCATTAAAAAAAGACGTTCTTTTGCCTGTGAAACACAATGTGTGTGTTTTCCTGTGGAACTTTCCTGATGTCGAAGAGATGCCTTCACTTGATGGAGAAACTGTTTAGTTCAGCAGAATTATGATATGTTAAATCTTTGTATATTTGTCGTATAGTCCTTGTCTGTTCCGTCTTTTTTGTATGTTTCAGATTCTCCTCTGGTCTCGATGAAAAAGGAAAAAAGGAAGACGTACCGCTGCGGACAGCGTACAGTCAGGCTGGCCGGTTATGGCATCCAAGAAATCCAGTCGTTCTCATCATCTAGCCACGCGGTCTTCGCGCGCAGGCGCAGCTAAGTGAAACTGTAACAGAAACTTTTGAACTAGTGAAAGTAGAACCAAAAAACTTTAAGACTTTAGAGAAAGAGAGAAAGCGGAAAGGAGAAAGACGGAGGTTCGCGAGCAGGCGTTCCCGTCGAGAATTCATGGAAACCCATCTGTTAGAATAGCTAACTTTTTAATTAAATTTTGTTAAATTTTAAAATAAAGTTAAAGAAAGACAAACGTCTTGGACCCCTTGTTGTCTCCCACATATATGTATATATATATTATGTGAATATATATAATATATATATATATATATATATATATATATATATATATATATATATATATATATATATATATATATATATATATATATATATATATATATATATAGCTCGAGTTTTATCTTTTTTATCATTTAATTAAAACAAGTTGAAGTTTCTATTCAGAATAGCTTCTTCTATATTCAACTTAGTTAATATACACTTACTCACACGCAATCGATAGGTCAAATTGTGGTAACTGACGTCAGGTTTTGTAATAACTTTTTTTATAAAAATTTTCATCAAAACGGTCCAGATCGGTACAACTTATTCAAAAAATTTGAAATTTTCTGTTTTAAGACTTATGTACAGGACAATGTCTGTCGGGCCGCTAGTTTTATTATATATTAATTTTGAATCATCTGAAGATATTTCTTTACACAAAAATAATCAGCATGAAATATAATTATTTCTTCAAAAAATATAAAAAATTAAAATTATACACATATTATGCATTTTTAAACATATTTATTAAGATAAGAAATAGACAGCATAAAATATATAAGTATTGGCTTTCATTATAGTTAAATAAAAAATTTAAGGCTAACCTAGTGCCTCTACTTTCATATCGCAAAATCATGGACATCATTTGTGACTTTCAATTTGACACGATTTTCAGCATTCTGTTGTTAAACAGTTTTTTTGCGGACTCGAAATTTCTTTCATATGAGGAAAAATTTTTTACTTAGTATGTAGAAGTAAAAAAGCGGAAAGCAGAATACATGCAATGTTCTCTCTTCAAATAATTAAATCTCTCCAGAAATGACGTTCAATAATTTACAAAATTGTAGTAAATTTATCTTTAGAGTTATTTTTCGGATTTTTTCGTAATTCCTTAAATGTTCATAATCCTGAAGATGTGTTTGTCTAGAGAGAGAAGGTCCATTACAAATTCATCAATTTCGAACCACTCAAATATTGACAAATTTGTAGAGTAGTGATAAGTGTCTATGAGAATTGTCCCACGGGCCACATGAGGCACTCATGCCAAAGGTCGCCTACTCCTGGTGTAGGACAAAGAGAAAGACTCAAACAAGTTTGGATTGGATTGCAGGAAGGAGGGATTCGATCTGGGTACCTTCCGTACCGTACGCAAGTACTTTATCGACCACGCCAAAACCATCGTTTTCGAGTGATGTTTGGTACTAGTTTATGTACATATCCCACCGCCACATACCCCCATGTCAGTGATTCGGCGAATAGGCGAACGAACGATACCATATTCGTGGCGAGCATGTGAGCAGTTGCATCACTTTTTGGGTTGCGTCAATTGTGCGTAACGGCTTGAGAATTGCGTCATTTGTGTGAGACGGCTTATTTGCGTCAATGTTTGACGTCTTGGTTGCTTTTGAGGTGGATAGAAGGCGCTATGACTGTGGCGCGTAAAGGGTGCGGTTGCTTTGCACGGTCAGGGTCACCAATGTAGGAAGGATGAATTCGATCTGGGTACCTTCCGTTCCGTACGCAAGTACTTTATCGACCACGCCAAAACGATCGTCTTCGCGTGATGTTTAGTACTAGTTTATGTAGATATCACACCGCCATAGGATTAATTCGGCGAAGGGAGAGAGCTTGGGTCATGAAATGTCGTTATGTACATTGTACTATTCACTACTCAGTACTCATTTATCTATAACCATCGCTTTTGGTTATTTATATTGTAGAAAAATGATTTTTTTATGTTGAGTCTAAAATCATCTATAACCAAAATTTAGTCTTTTCCCAATTTTTAGAAATTCCAACCTCTTTGTAGCAATATATATTAAATTTTGAAATTATTTTCAAAAGTCATTTTTTCCCCAAATCTCGGTACCATAAAATATCTTTTCCGCAGTGTTTGGTTTTAATTAATAGTATTCTTTTTTCTTTATATAACCTGCGATCCATCCAAATACTCACGCAACGTCGAGTAACGCTAGTAGCTCATAAAGAAAGACTTGAGAACTGTTAGGTGTGTCCCGCAGTAATCTGTTTCAGTCAAAGTGAAGAAAAAAAGATAATGAGCTATTCAGTTAATCATTCATAAAACCTGGCTGTTAAATGTTTTATGGACGTGCTAAAAACATTTTTTTTTTCAAATTCATATATTTGATTTATATTTTCTCGATTTAATTTAACCCCTTAATAGGTTTGCCTGTTCACCGTACGGGCTACCAAAAGTTGGCCACAACCTGTTTGCTCGTACGCTGTATGAGTTCTGTTATGTTCTTCTTTCAATCTTATATTTGCACATATTTTTAATTCTTATAGTGAGATTACTAGTGATGGTATTTTTAATAGATGCAGTTTGTCTATAACAGGGATGGAGAACCTTTTTGGATCAACGTGCCATTTTTTTTAAAAAAAAAATGCTTATGGAGGTACAGACGTGCCGTCAAGTTATTTTGACTAGTCACTATGGGGAAAATAATAAAACTAAATACTGAAAACTCAAAACTCTACATTTACTGCGAAAAAATACATTTTGGTAAGTGGTTAGCGAAGCTGACTACTGTGCCGTAGGATAGACATGGATATTTGTAAATGTATAGTGCCTTCGCGGCATGGGGGTACTCTAAATTGCCGTCGAGTCGCAAGTCCTCTCGTGTGGTTGGTGGAAGGGGAAGAGAGGTGGGAGGCCTCTGACCACCCCCAGAGTGTTCTCTCTCTAAATTGGGGTGGAACCGAGCCAAATCGTACTGTCACCCGTATGGCGCCCAAAACTACGGCTAACGAGAGGCGTCACTTAGCCCTTTGCCATGATGAATTTCGTGGGCCTCAATCTGGCCTTTGCCGATCAGGTGGCATTGGTAACAACAACAAAATACATTTTGTACTTTATAACAGCAAATCTTTTCGTTATACTTGTAATTCAAATTAAAGTAACATTAGTGTGACTTCTGTTGTTGCAGTATAGATAACAAATAACTTACATTACGATTATAAGATGCTACTTTTAGCAGAATTCATGCTGCGTTGGAGTTGCCAAACGGTTTCTAAGCGAGTATTTAATATTGTTCATCTCTGAAAATAATGACTCGCAATCATAGGTAGATGAAATGGTTAAAACAGCTTGAGCTAGCTTCTTCAAACAGTCAAATGTATCTGGAATCAAATTCAATCTCATGTTTTCAAAATTTCGTTTACTTATACTGCTTGTTAATCTTTCTGTTTCAATCAATTCCAACTTTTTCCTTGTTTCAATACATTTTTGAATCCATATTGAACTAGACTGGAAATCAATTAGTTTCATTTCAAATACTTCCAGTTCTAACCAATCGAATTGGGACAAGTTCAGTTTATCAAATGAAATCACAACAGAGTACATAATAAACTTGAGCGTTTCCTATAATTCTTTGAACTGAGAAAATCTCACTAAAAAATTTTTGTTTGAAAAATCAATTACGGAAATAAATTCTTCACTAACTTTTTCTTCGTCTGGTTTCTCGTGTACATCTAATACTTCATAGTGAACTTTATTATTTTGAACTAAAATGCAAACCATTTTGATCGATGACGTGCCCAAAATATTGTGTCATGTGCCATCAATGGCATGCGTGACATTGGTTCGCCATCCCTGGACTATGGTATTGAAATACTTCTCATCCGGGATTTTCTTTGTGGTGAAGTCTTCAATTTTTCATTGAAGGCAGGAATTTAGATTCTTAAAGATTCATAAAGAACACATATTGGCAAGGCAATGGGAAATGTGTTGCTTCAGAAGAAATTAGAATGAAAATATCTAAAAAAGTCGATATTATTTCTGTTCCGATTGCAATGTCAGACTTAGTATTACACCAGGGGTAACCAACCAGCGGTACGCTTGCCACAGTGTGGCACAGCTGAGTTGTAATAGTGATGCGCGAAAACTTATTGAAAAACTTAAATATTTGAAAAGATAATAATAATTATCAATATTTTTTGGTTTTATTGAAATGCGATTGTCCGGTTTAAAAAGAACTAAAATGTATTTTAAATATACTTAATTGAATTATAACAGAAAATTTTAATGTAGAAAATACTCCTTCATTGTTGTGTGCGCTAGCTTTCTAAAGGAAGTACACCCGTAAGATTTTGGACTTTGAGGGAGCTTGTTTTAAGGTATCCGACTACGCTCGGAACCGTGATTTTAAAAAAGCGCATAAATGGATAATTTTCATGATATTTTGTGTCACTCAGATTAGAATACATGTATAAAATTGTTTTAAGAACATTTTGACAAAATTTTTATTATTTAAATACAATATTTTGGCAAAAAATTAACTTAGAATATTCTTGTTTCCAAATGTTCTTTTGTGAAAAATGGTTCTATTATAATAATATTTTGACTGTATATAGCTCAGACCTCTCTACAGAGGATAAACTAGAATTTTTGAAAGATTCACATTATTTTAAGAGTTGCCACCAATTGAAATAAATATTGGCGTTTTTTTTTAAAAAATTGCTCCTCTCTGTTGTCGTAAAATATGAATAAACCCACTTCTAAGTTATATATTTCAAAAATTTTAGTTGAGCCTCTGTAGAGAGGTCTGAGATATATATAGCCAAAATATTATTATAATAGAACCCTTTTTCACAAAAGGAGAATATTTTGAAAATGGGTCCTTCTATTTTCATTTTTTGCCAAAATATTGTATTTAAATAAAAATTTTTTTGTGAAAATGTCCTTAAAACAATTTTATGCATATATTCTAATCTAAGTGACACTAAATATGATGAAAATTATCCATTTATGCGCTTTTGCAAAATCACGGTTCCGAACGTAGTCGGATACCTTAAAATATCTGGAAGGAAGCAATGAACTGTCCCCTATGAATGCTTGCTACTCAAGAATGAAGATTGGCTTTGCGAATTTTCTATTTTTACCGATATACTATGGAGAGGTTGGACATTTAAATAATTTAAATTTAAGATTTAAGGGGAAAGAAAGTATTTTCCTACCCTAGTTGGTCGTATATTTTCCTTTGTGAACAAACTTTTGATTTTGTGTCTGGATTTTGGAGGAAAAAGGTTACCACATTTCACATTAATGTAGGAACTATCTACTAAAGTTATAATGTTCTGACCTCTGATAGAGTTAAAAATTTAATACTAATTTTGCAGGATTCACTCATTGCTAGGTTTGATGATTTTCAAGATGGTAAAAAAATGCTGATCTTCTCATACATCCTTTTTCATAATTTCTCTACAAGACTATAACTAATACTCACCTGACATCCAAATCGGAATTATTGACCTACAACACCATATTTAACTGAAAAAAACACACACACAAAACTCCATTAAGAAAGTACTAAATGTTTATTAATTATTTTAAAATAAATATTTCAAGTTACTCATTTTATTTTTTCCTAACCTAACTGATTAAACCAATAAAAAGTTTAATAACAGTAAAATCTAAGTTTGTACGCTTGTCTTATTTATTTTGTATTTTTTTAAAATTTCCACTACTTAAGATACGCATAAGAAATGTACTATTTGGGTAAATATTCGACAATAAGCCTATAAGTAACATTTATTCACCTTTTTATATTCTTTTGTTTGTAGAAAAAGTTGGAAGTGGCACGCATACTTTTTTTTAATCAGATAGTGGCACTCTTCACTAAAAGGTTGACCACTCCTGTGACACACCATGCTTCAAACTGTGTGAGCATATATTTATGCACACACACAGTAGCGCACACAGGAATTTTTCAAGGGGGAGGTCTGGGGTAGAAAAGTTCACCATTATTGTATCACGCTCCTTTTGATTTTGTCGATTTTCGGGAACAAAACACAGTAAAAAACTAATTTTTGAATAAATAATTAGCATTAATAAAGTTAATCATTAATAACAAGTAATTAATTAAATTTTATGTACTATATACTTAGAATTATAATCAATCGGAAAAAAAATCAAGGGCTTTGGGGAGGGGGCCCGACTCCCAGGACCCCCCCCCTTGTGTGCGCCACTGCACACACATCATCCTCGACCATTTGAAAAAGAGGTACGAACATGACATTCTTTTGTAAGTATGAGAAAAATTCTTTAAGGTATATGAAGCATTTTTCATGGCATGTAGAGTGCACTTATAAAAAGCAAACATTTAGGGAGATTTTTGTGTTCCACAATTATAAAATAAAAAAGGGTGTGAAAACTTTAAAATTGAAAATTATAATAAAATTCTTCCATTTTCGCATTCTGTTAAGTATTATGCTTAGTTAATGCAATAAAAAAATTTTGCACTTTTTTGGAATATTTCGGGCAAAAAAATTGACCGCTTAACGCAACGATACTCAACCTCAGCGCGCTCATGACCCATTGCCGTAAGAAATTTAATTATTTAAGAACAATGTATTAGAAATTGCACTTGTCCAATTGGCAAAGCGTGAGAGATAACGTTGGAGTGTCAATACTCACCAAGTTAAAACGACTTTCCACATCGTATCAAATTCATCTGCAGTGGATTTCCTCTCACATAGATCTAGAGGGAAATGAGATTGCGGACACTTTGGCCAAGGCTGGCGCTCGCGAAGTACCAGAGCCGTCAGCAACCCTCACCTTTTTTGAGATTTTCTCTAGAACTAAACACCAGAATAAGACCGCTTGGATTACCCCCAGAGCACCATTGGTATCAATGTTCTCGTCCTGGAGGCTCTCTGGCTCACGGTTTTACAAGACAGGATCAAACTCTTCTAGCCCGCTTTCGAAGTGGCCATATCAAATCAATGAAATTTTCCGAAGGACGCAAGAGCTTTGAAATGTGCACGAACTGTTCTTCTGAGCCGGCCACGTCTGCTCACATCCTCGAGTGCCTAGGCTCACCAAGCAGCAGACGATCCCTTGCTGGTGTTGGACTTTCTGAAAGTGTACGATGTCATGGACCTGGTCTAGCACTGCTGACCAAAGGGGGAGTGCAACAACAACAACAAAAATTTAGCGGGAAATACTCTCAATCAAGCAATAAAATCGATCGATTTTGCTGTCGATGTCGAATTGCAATATTTTATTTTCTATTTGAAATTGTAACGGTTAGTAATAACAAACAACAGTGAAATAGGGAGTAGCGACCATTTTATGGGCAAAACTGATTTTAATTATAAACAAATAATACTGATTTCAGTCTGGAATTCAGTCAAAACTCTTCCTTGCGGCCATTCTGCATTTGATAAATTAATGTTTGAAATAAAAATAAGATATGCTTTGGGTTTAAAAAAAAATGAAATTTTATCAAACGGCTTGTGGAAGTTTTGTTTACATGTTTTTTTTTGTATGGTCATGAATAAAAGGGAACCGAGACTACACCCATAACTCAGTAAAAAATGCATAAAAACGAAGAATTTTTTTATGTGTGTTTGATAGAGATTAATATTGTATTAAAAACCAAAAATGAGTTTTAATATTTTGATCGATTTTTCACATTTTAAGTGTCCAATATTTCCTTGGTCTTAAGGTGTTTTATCCATTAATCCTCATGTTGCAGCCCGCATGAAATATCTGCCATGTGTATGCGGCCCTGCGGGAAAAAAAGGTTGAGTACCCCTGGCTTAAGGGGTTAACATCCTCTTGTATACGTCGACTTTGCAATAACATTTACTGAAATGTAAAAAGAAATCGATCTTTTAAATGGTAATTAAAAAAATAAAATAAATTACAGTTTAAAAGAAGCCAAAAAAACACGCTTTATGGTTAATCGAACTAAAAAGTAAAAAAAAAAATTCTTAGTATAAGAATAAAATGATTAGCTTGAAAATTATATATATATGATGTCATTGGGGTAAAAGCGTGGGGTGCTCGATATCAATTCTTATAATTTCTTACTAGTTATATTCCGAAATCCGGAGTTAGTGTAAAAATGTAATACAAAGCACGCACTCCACGCTTTTACCCCAATGATATTATAATTTTCTCGTTAATAATTTTATTCTTATATCAAGAATTATTTTTTTCAATTTTTAGTTCGATTAACCATAAAAGCGAGTTTTTTAGTTTTTTTAAACTACAATTTCTTTTTAATTTTTAAGCTCGTTCTACAGTATAAAAACATGTATTTTTAGTTTTTTAAACTATCATTTATTCATTGATGAATTAATCTAAATGAGTCATTTCTTAGAATCTGGAATCCCATTGGCATGTTATCAGTGCATCGATACGGCCTGGTTTGCAAAATGTAGGATCAGCCATCTGAAGGAAATCTGGAAGAGCTAAATTTGAAATATTTCATGCGAAAGGAGGGGTTAAGTCAATGATATTTTTCACTAAAATGAGCTCAATATTCTCTCTGAAACTTTTACATTTTTTAATCCAGTGACCTCTGAATCAATTTTCAGCTGTTTTGGAAAAATGAAGCAATGATTAATGTTTTATTTCTCATCCGACAAGAGGATTTAGAATAAACAGACTTTACATGCACGTGTCTTTTTTTTAATTTCCATTTTCAGAAAAAATGAGCAAAATTGTTTATAAAGGGTGTTTTTTTAGAGGTATAGAACTTTAAATTGCAATAAAACGACGATGTATTATTCGATTGACATGAATTTTTTTTATTCGAAAGATAATCTTGTGGCATTACATTTTAAATATGATTTCTGGCATATGACTGCCACGACTGGCTCGGATGTAGTCCAATCTGGACGTCCAATTTTCGATGACTTTTTCCAACATTTGTGGCCGTATATCGGCAATAACACGGCGAATGTTGTCTTCCAAATGGTCAAGCGTTTGTGGCTTATCCGCTTAGACCAATGACTTTACATAGCCCCACAGAAAATAGTCTAGCGGTGTTAAATCACAAGATCTTGGAGGCCAATTCACAGGTCCAAAACGTGAAATTAGGTGGTCACCAAACATGTCTTTCAATAAATCGATTGTGGCACGAGCTGTGTGACATGTTGCGCCGTCTTGTTGGAACCACAGCTCCTGGACATCATGATTGTTCAATTCAGGAATGAAAAAGTTAGTAATCATGGCTCTATACCGATCACCATTGACTGTAACGTTGTGGCCTTCATCGTTTTTGAAGAAGGATTCCACCAGCCCATAAAGCTCACCAAACAGTCAGTTTTTCTTGATATAACGGTGTTTCGACATACACTGTGGATTAGCTTCACTCCAAATGCGGCAGTTTTGTTTGTTGACGTAGCCATTCAACCAGAAGTGCGCTTCATCGCTAAACAAAATTCGCTTATGAAAATCGACCATTATTTTCGAAATAAAATTGCACAATTTGAAAGCGTTGTTCAGGCGTGAGTGTATTCATGATGAATTGCCAAACCAAACTGAGAATAAATCACTTGACAGCTGAAAAAACACTCTCTATTATGGTAAGAAATAGCTGACGCACGTTTTCTCGCTTTTATAGGGTTGTAATTTAATCTGGAAAGAGGATCTTGAATTAGTTGCCAAATCTGGAAATGGTATAATGAATTAGTCGCCAAATCTGGGAATCGTTATTTTTGACGATCCTGATCAGGGCAATGGAACAAAATTATAAAATTATTGCATTGACATCAGTCCTTTACAAGTATGCAAAATTTCGAATTGATCTGACCTTTTAAAGTGGGGAAAATTCGAGTTCAAAGATTCCGTTACATACAAGTGAAAGTTATAAAAGCGTTTTAAATTAAAACGCAGATTTGTATTTTTATCACGTACTTCTAAAGGAATACATAATGCATTTTAGTTTACCGTGCTAAACTTTTTGTGAAGTGATCAATCAAATGCATAAAAGTTTGCAACACGAATGCATATATTATGCTTATGAGTTTATTTAGAAGAGGAAAACAAACGTTCGAATTTTGAAACGAATTTTCAAAAGTTTTATTTATTCTCAAGGAAATATTAATGATTTGGTTTACTGTTGTGTTTTTATGTACAGAAAAAAGTGCAGTTGAAGGAATGACAAGATAAATTCTTTTCGCAACCTTGAAACATGAATTCGAAGTTATTCAAAATCATTTTTATTGATAGACGTGTAAGCAAAATTGCTGCATAAAATGTTATGAAAATTAAAAATATTTTTAGGGATTAGAGCCCTATTTCAGCTATGTAGACGAAATAAAGACGTTAGCATCCTTCCTGGCAACGGGATCCGATCGCCTTGTCGACACAACAAAAATGTCAGCTTCCTAAGCGGAGACGGCATCAGAAGACAGTGTAAAACTTTGAGGATACAATATGTACGCAATCGTATAACATTAATAAGTTATGTAATTGTTTTTTAGTTATTGCTAGACAGTTACAAATGAATAGCCAACTATATCTCTTGCGATTTCTTTGGCTTATTTGTAAAAAAAATATGTCTCTCTCAGTATTCGTTATCTGATTAAACAGAAACTAAGTATTTAAACACTGGCGTAGACAATTCTGAGTGGGCGTTGTATCAAAATTCCTTGGGGGACCTTTTTTGGAAAAGGAATTAGAGGCACTTATTTGAAAGCATTTGAATTTCCCACATGTTGCGGCTTCTGTGGTTTGAAGGCCACGTATCAATGATACGGCATTAGCTACGACCCTGTATTTAAATTTGTACAGTTAAATGTCATTGACAAACTCCAGGCTTTTAAAAATAATAACCTTTTTCAAATAAAAAGTTCGAAATTCCTGAACAAAAATACGGGTGCCAAATGAAAGCCATTAGATCAGCGGTTGCAGTGGAGTAACGTACACCCCCGCATCGTAGGGGGGGAGGGTTCTGGGGAAGGCCAAAACCTTTGAAATGTTATAGCTTTGCAATCCTTTGTAATATCAGGATTGGCACCCAAAACCTGACTTTGCAGGGGGCACTAATATTCATCGTTTCGCCACTGAACGAAGGGCAACTAATATTGGGTCGCAGGTCCCATTGTGGGAAAGGAGAATACCGCAGGGCCTCACGTTTTTAAAAATGATTGAATTCATTATAAAAAATAATAAATAAAACTTAAATAGAATAAGGTAGTTTTGTTCAATTTATTTACTGTGCCTATTTTATATTATCTACAGCTGCAAGCACATTTAATTTTAGAATAAGTTTAAGGAGACCTATGTATCTATCACACTTTTCTACAGTTTTTTTAATCTGGTGTGGGATTGCTTGTTGAAATTCTCATCACGGCTTGCTAGTTTATGTCATCTTGTTATACTTGTTTCTGTATTTAATTTTGTTGATCTTCATGTAAGAAATCCTTGCTCACAAATATATCTAAAGAACTAAAACATAAAGAACAATGCCCCAGCAAATTTTTCAAACATGGATGTTTCTCAACTGACAATGACTTGTTAAAGTCATTATCATAGCATTAAATATTTTCTTTATACTGTGACTTGACTTTAAATCGATGAGTTCAAGCCTTAGCTCCTCGAGGGCTGTATCAATACCAGCAGTAATGGGATAACAGAATATATAGAATTTAGGCTTAATTTTCTTAAAATTCTGAAATCTTCTTGTGTCTTCATACTTCAAACTCTGCAGAGGATCTTTTAGTAAAAAACTTTTCATGTTCTTTGTTTTCTTGATACCAAAATATAATAGACGAATCTGGGAAAGAAATCTCGGTTCATAGCGGATTTTCTGACTATTTTGGCAGGCCGCATAAGAGCTCTTTGCGAGGCGCATGTGGTTCTTGGGACCCACCCCTGCATAATTCCTCATAGAAAAACTGAACTGAACTCAGCGGTGCAACAGCCCATGCGGAACAAAGCCTTCTGTGCCTATTTGTGCCTTAAGCGTTGGGGCAGATGTTTCAATCAAGGGGTCAGTTTGACGTGAAACCCCTGCGTTCAGTTCCCAAGCAAGCTTTTTACTCATTTATCGACTTAATAAAGGGATGGAAGGCTGAGTCGACCTTGCCCAGCCCGGGATTTGAACCCCGAACATGTGATGTGGAAGTGCGATGCACTACCACTCAGCCACTAGACTTCCTCCTTATGGGAAATTCGCATTTTATTTTTGCATTGATCTTCATAATATGAGCAATTATTAATGTAAGAATTTTCTTGCTTTTTTTTCTTATTACAAATATTATAAGAAAAGCACGTTACTACATTATTTGAATCTTTCAAATGTTGTAACTGATATAATAAATTTGGATTTCACATAATTAACACAAGTCATTTAATAACATAACTAAATATTGTTACAACTTTGCGAGGGTGAAAAACAGCCGATGACACCAATTAATTGAATAGTAGCAGATTTATTAATGGACAATGAGAAACAAATGACTACACGCGATGAAAAATCGATGTATATAGACAAAGAAATTTTATAACAGATTATTTACAAAGATTTACAACTGTCAGGAAACAGTTCTCTATAACAGTTCCAGCAGGAACTCAGATAGATAAAGTTTCGTTGTCTTATCACACTCAACGCACAAACAAATTCAAAACTCAACTGACTCGACCGTTGTCTCAAAGATCCGTTAGATATCCTCATGAAATTTTCCAGAAGGGCCGATTTCACAGACTTCTCAATCATTCCTTTTTTGGTGACATCCTTTTTTTTGCCAAAACTATCGCCAATCTCGTAATCCTGCTCACATCTTCTAGTTACCATAATCTAGTTCTTCATGCTCGGAAGTGAACTTTTCCTGCAAAACTCAATTTTCCACAATGAGAGAAAAGCTGCATGGAAAACAAAACACGTTGTTTCATTATAGTAGTACATGCAAACAATTTATGTTTTATATTATTTTATAATAATTATTGTTCAATACTAATACATTCATTGTTAATTTTTTTGTCTATATATCCTTTATGTAAATACAAGCTAAAGATTTAATTTTTGCATATCCTTTGAATGCAAATTAAAATCAATAAGAGCAGTTATGAGGCATTTAGATATATTGTTACGTTGATCGGAGTTCGAGGATTTTACACAAATCAGTCGCAAAGAACAAGACAATTCTTTAAGATCTATGAGAATTTATTGTCGAAAATCCAATCCTTGAAATATAAGATTCAGCAACAATACTTTCAGAATAAATCTCAGAAGGTCTTCACACCTTCAACAGCACTCAAGCACAGTTATCAGTGTCTAAAATGTACGTATGTGAAAGATTATTCACAAGCACACGCTCATTCAACAGGCGAAGTAATCTCTAATCGCTTAAACGGTCAAGGTAAGTCTTCTTGTCGCTAGTCAAAACCATACTGACTCAGCTCGGAGAGCGTCTCCCTATTTATATCCGTCGCGGATCTCTCGAGAAAGATATACTTCCATCATAGATCGTGAAATTAGTGTATTTCTCCTCTAATTTCCTGAAGAATCCAGAGAATCCCGAACTCACCAAAAATGGCCACCAACGTGATCACCAAGTCGCCAAAATTGATGCCTCTTTGGCTCTATCGCCAAGTTCTCATTGAATCGTCAATATAACATAAGGGACAGCGTTGCTTGCGATAATTACAATTTTAACATAAATTAAATGTATAACATAGAGTAATATACACTCATGTTCATAAATTAAGGATAATGAAGTTCTGGCAAAGAAAGAGACAGAAGCAAAACAAATTTGACTTATTTGTAAAGTCTATTTATTAAACAAAAGGTAAAGAGCAAAAAAGATGCTATATGTTTGACATAATTAATAAAAATTGCGATTTTTATTCCCTGGAGCAAATTTCAAAGAAGAACCTATTTACAAAAAACAGTATAACATGGTTAGTCTGATGGTTAATACGGATTATGTCTCCCGGACGATGCAATACAGGCCTTCCAACGCCTAGGCATGCTGAGTATCAAATTATCAATCTGATCTTGTGGAATATTACACCCCTCATCAAGCAATGCCCTCCGAAGTTCCGGTAGACAGGTGGGAGTTGGTTGACGGGCTGTAATTCGTCGGCCAAGCATATCCCACACATGCTCTATTGGAATCAAGTCTGGTGAGTATGCTGGCCAATCCATACGGGTGATATCCTCCAATTGAAGGCATTCGTATACAATGTTTGCACGGTGAGGACGGGCGTTGTCATCCATAAACAGAAATTCAACACCCATGGCACCCCGAAACAAACATACATGTTGTTCCAAAATGACATCCCGATAGATGTGGCCTGTCATCGTTGCACTCTGAACATGCAGGTCAGTTCTGGAACCAAGAATAATTCCTCCCTAAACGAGCCATCCTACGCCACCGTAACGGTGTCGTTCAATTGTGTTCTCTTGGTGGTAACGGGTAGCCGGCGCTCTCCATATTAAAGTCCAGAGAGAATCAGACTGCAAACTAAACCTGGAATCATCGGAAAACATCACACAAGACCACTGTTGTGGTGTCCACAATGCATGCTCTCTACTCCAGGTTAATCGCAGGCGACAGTGAGTTGCGGTAAGTGGAACACATTTGACAGGCCTACGAGCATATAGACCAATGTGCCCTAAGCGTCTGTACACGGTCTGCCTTGAAACTGTCGTACCGGTAGCTGAAGAGAGCTGACGAGACAGGTTTGATGCTGTGCTCTGTCTGTTTCTTTTGGCAGTAACTGCCAAATATATATATACCGGCCCTCATTCGGCGTTGTAACTCGGGGGCGACCTGTGCTGTAACATCTACTCACATTACCATCATCTTGGAATCGTTGCCAAAGCCTGGAGATGACACTCTGGGCAATTCCAAGTTCCTCGAATACTTCCAGCTGGGTACGTTCACATTCCAGTCGTCCAATAGTTCTACCACGTAAAAAATCGTCCAAATGCTTCCTTTGTGCCATAACTAAGCGGTTATTGCACTGAAAGGCTTTTGAAGCGCTTGTGAACAATTTTACTTCTTTGCCATCATTCCTTATATACCCCCTCTTACACTCTCGTCATTGTGACGTACTATCTGCGCCATCTGGTGGTTTCCTGTAATTTGCATATTCTTCTTCAAGATGTGTGTGATAATTCTGCAGACGAAATTTTTATTTTAGAGTTCAATTTCTGTGTGATTCTGAATTATTCTTAATTTATGGACATGAATGTAAATACATTACACATGTAAATACAGGTTATTTACACTATTTTACACAAAATTTGTAACAATATAAACAAGATGAGTGCTTTAAAGTTATAAATATTACCTCTTTACCCATTGTATCTAAAAAGAAAAAAGTATAATACCATTCAGTACTTACTCCCTTAAAATTTTATTGAAGCATTCTTTTCATCGACTACCATGAAACCGTAATAAATAACCGTAAGTAAGCGACCTATTTGAATTCTGGTTGAATTGAGGCTGGTTAGAGGGTGCTTACAGTAATACTGAAAACGTTTATAAACTTTCCTTAATAAACAATTAGAATCTCTTCTTCGTATAACAGGGGTGGGCAATTATTTGGACTCAAGGGTCATATTGTAGAAGCGGTGGATACAGGAGAGCCGCACCCTTCCAAAAGGATTGCATTTGTTAGTTAAATTTGTATCTCAGAAAAGGTGTATGAATTGTATTATAAAAATGAATAAAGATAAGTTACACAAAATAGTGGCAGTTTTATTCAGTTTTTTACTGTACTAATTTCGTAACATACGAAAATATATGAAATCCTATTTAATCAAAAGAAAAAAAAAAAAAAAAAGGTTCTATTGTATAAAAGTCTTTTAAGATTAGTATTAACTTATGCATGTGAAACTTGGTCCATGTCTCGCACAGATGAGAGCATGATAAGTATATGCGAAAGGAAGATTTTAAGATTTATTTTTGGAGGAATTCAGGAAAATGGTATTTTAAACAATCTGACATTGTTAACTTCATCAAAACACAACGAATTAAATTGGCTGTTCACGTTGTCAGAATGGACGAAGACCGCATCACTAAAAAAGTCTTCAATGCCCAACAAATTGGCATACGGAGAAAAATCAGGCGAAATCTTAGATGGATTGAGGGCATGAAAAAGATCTAGTTGTGAGAATTAAAAATTGGAGAACACACTAGCAGGAAGAAGGCTGATATGAAAAAGGCTTCTTGAGAAAGCTAAGGTTCACCCTGGGCTGTCAAGCTACTGAGGAAGGAAGGAATTTCGTAACATCTATCGTGGAAGTGTAGCTACAGTCGTATCAATGATACGGGGCCCCATACGTGTGTAACAGTACCACTAACAGGGCTTTCATTTAAAACAAGTAATAATAATAATAATAATAAAATTTTTAAACGTCAATTTCTACTTTGTTAGAAAAACGTACTGGCGCCATCTGTTACAGCTAATTGTAACTACGCCGGAAATAACGCAGAATAAATTTAAAATTAAAAAATAAAATTTAATTAATGAATTAATATTTGAAAAAACTGTATTAATATCAAGTGCCATCCACTACAAGTTTAAAAAAATTACTTTAACTTGATTGGATGAATAGAAATTATTTTATTAACGATTGAATATTCCAAAAAGGTAAATAAATATATAGGAGTGTGAGTTAATAGTAGGAATTGAAAAAAGGGTCTGATATGGAGCAAATTCAGAACTAGCCAGTGATACTCCATCGCACTTTCCTATAATTCTTTAGAAATCAGCAATGACATTGTATGTTAAAATTCTCATCACAGCCTGCAAGTTTTAATGTCAGCCAAATTGCATTTACATTTACTCTTGTTGATCACCATGTAAGCATTCTTCTTTTCTTACAAATATATGTCGAGCCAAATATAAGCAACATTTCTCTATAAATTTGGTTTTCTGACTCTCTTTATGGGCCACAAAAGAGCTTGCAGGTTACATGTGGCCAAAGGGCAAGAGCGTCTTACTGCATGGGCCTTCTGGTCCCGGTTCCACAATACCTCGTTTTATTCTCGAATCTGTTTTAATAAGATCATGATCCGGATAATTTTAATGGTCAATATTCCCGCACATATTAACATGGAAAGAAAAACGTAAAAACATGGAATTTCAAACTACCTGTGAGAACCCCCCTGGGTTCCACCCTGGACGCTAAGATAAACTTGAGGCAAAGAATGACCAGACGCCATTTGTATAATAATAAATTATATTTATTCACTTAGTACAAATATCAAACTTCTAATGACAAATACTTAACTAGATATCTACGTCAAAAAGAGATTTACCTTTACTATTAAATTAAATTACGAAATATGAAATTAATCAATTACTAAGCTCACTATCGAAAATGTTTACCGGAATAGGAGGTCTGAGAAATACACGCAACTTGAATTATTAGCTTTCATTAAAATTGAACTAATTTTATTATACTAACACTTGTGGTAAGCGGTATTAAGCTAGAATACATTACCTGGTTGTACTTATGATCTCTCCAGGTAGATTCACACACATCCTCCTAAGACTCCTTCACTGAATAATAACAGCAATACTCCAATATCTTAATCCAATTGAATCCTATAAATCTCGTCATTACTGCTGCTGGCTCAATCGTTTTCTTCTCCGCTAACTTACAACGCTCTCCTTAAATACCTTATCTGCTTTGCATATCCCATTTTCTTCTTTTAGAGGTGATTGGAAATAGACGCGAATTTACAATCCTCAAAGACACCTAAGAGTATGAGTGGCAAGGTGCCGTAAAGATTCATCGCATACCTGTCAACTGGCAAAAGTGGTAAGACTGTGTTATTATTATGTAATGACCGTTGGCCATGTGTAGACCTAGGTCTAATGCCATAAACAATCATTCAACTCATTTAGTCGAAATACGGTCATCGGTTGAACCGGATTGTATCTAGGTTTTTGAGACTGTGAGTCGCGCACATTTATTTGCTACAAATTATCGTTTGAACGAGTATTTGACAATGCATGCTATATACTGCCTACTTTTAAAGATCTCAGGTAGGACCTACTTGTGCATAGTGGTCCAGGGCCTCAAAGAGTCTTAATACGTCCCTGCCGAGGGCCACTATTTGTTCACCCCTGTTGTATAAATATACCGTGTGTTCGAAAAGTATGACTACGCTTTAAAATATTGTGACGGATCTGTACGGCACTTTATCACTAATACTCTTGGGCGTCTTTGGGGATTGTAAATTCGCTTATATTTCGAACCAACTCTAAAAGAAGAAAACGGGGTATGCAAATTAGTCAAAGTATTTAAGGAGAGTGTTGTAAGTTAGTAGCAAGAAGTTATACGCCAAGAGAAAGGTTGACGGAGTTCTAGGAAGATTCAAGTTGATTGTGCGATTAGCGTCTCACTAATTATTAGTCAGCGATCTACAATTGGAAAGTTTGATTCACCTGGAAAGTAAGGAAATATAAGGCAAGTGATATTTAAATTTAGATTATCGGATCATAAGAGTAAATATATTATAAAGTTAGTGGGAAGTTAATGAATGCCAGTAATTCAAATTGCGTGTATCTCTCGGTCCTCTTATTCCGGTAGTTCTGTTCGATATTGAGTTTAATATTTGTTAAGTATCGTATTTTGTGATTTAATTTAATAGTAAGGGTCAATCACATTGACGTAGACATCTTGATAAATCTTTGTAATTAGATGGTTGACAATTGATTCAAGTGAATAAATATAATTTGTTACTGTAAAAATGTCATCTGGTCGTTCTTTGCCTCAATCCAATCTTGGAGTCCAGGTTGGAATCCAGGTTATACGCCAATATTAATCCACAATATTAATTACAAAAAATTTTTTTAAAAAAGATATTCATTTACGGGTTTTTTGTTTTCTATAAGGAAAAAACCAAAGTGTTTTTGTAATGTTTCATTGCACGATTTCAATGCGTGTGCTAAATAGTCTCGAATAAATCTCGATTTTATTCGAGATTTCTGGCCACGTTCTATGAAGCATTGCAGGATCAACATTCTGAATGTCCACTGTAATTCGACCTTTCAATTTATCAGTGTTACAAATTGGAGATTCGTGAACAATGTTTTTTTTACGTATCCCTACAAGAATTCTAAACATTTTGTGTCAAAAGATTAAGGTGTCCACGGTATTGGTTCTCCTCTTTCCATCTATCGGCCGGGGAATTTTTTGTCACTTCTAAACTTCAGCGTGTGAAACTTGTGAAAACAGACGCTTCAATATAGGATTGCTTTGTATTCAGTTTCTACAAATTTCAAAAACTGTTCATTGGCGGCACCTTTCTTTAGCGAGGTTATAGACAAGTTGATTTCCCGATATGAAAAATTCTTTTAACAATGGTGATAAGTATGCAGAAAAATTGTTTCTGACATGTTCTTTCATTTAAAAATGAATATTGTTTTGAAAAAAGATTTTTATGTGAGTTTTTTTAAAACAGTACTTGGTTTCCGGACACGCCTCGTATTTGAGTAAATGCACTGTTATAAACGAAATCATCGAGTCTCAAATATAAAAATACACTTAATGTACACAACATATAATATGTTAAAACAATAGATAACAATTAGAACAGCTTTATTAACGGTCGCGATTTTCTTAAAAAATTATTTCAAGAGCATTTTTCATGGATTTTTCTTAGAAATTTGCGAATGCGGAAGCATTTATCATTCTCTTTTCTCATGATATGTGTTGTTAACTTCATTATAAGATTCAGTACGAGGAAATGACCTTGGCCTATTGTTCGTCAGAATTCCCATTCGTGTACGGACAACTTTCTAAATAATTAATTTCACATTGTTCTCTCGTTAAAAAAAAAAGAACATCTTCAAAGAGAGAGTTATGAAAGGAAATAACTAAGAAAAGGATTGAACTTCAGTACTTTTTTTTATCCGTTGGTTGAATGTCTTTGAGAATCATGACCTCTACGACCGTTCTTTTAGTTCTTAGCATTTCATAATTCGGTATTTTTAATACCAGTTAACATTTCGTAACCTATGATAAAAATAATCTTGCGATACATTATAAAGCAGAATATGTAAATTAACGTAACAATCTGAAGTAATTCCAGAAAGAAAATGTTTTTTCAAATACTTCTTTCAGTCGCAAACAATTATTTAACTTATATTTTTTCGTATTTCGCGCATTCGCAAATTTCGATTTTACACTTTGTGTTAAAAGTGCGCGTTATACGCCAGATTTTACGGTAATAATCCTTTTAATTCATGTTTTACACACATTTGTTACTTTTGTATTTCTTTACTACTGTGTGAACAGTTACAGAATTTTATATAATAACAGCAACAAAATCTTTTTAATTACTAGTAGTATTTTGAAAGTGATTTACCTTTAATTTTAATGAGATTTATATATTTTTTTATCGAAACCTTTTTATTTAAATCTCACTATGTTTATATTATAAGATATATTTAGAATTTGGAATACATATATTTATATATATAATCATTTTTAGGTAGTTAAAGGATTCGTTGTTTTGTTCTACAAGATATAAAGAAAGTTGAATTGTTTCCGTTGATTAAGCCCGTTTCCTTAGTTGTTTTTCTTGTTTCGAATTCTGAATGCATTTGCGATTCAACATTCACCACCAGGTTGTTTAGTTTTCGAGGCTTTTGCCCCTTCCTAAAGAGCGTTATCCTTTCTTAAATGTAGATCTGCCAAGAGAACTATTTAAAGAATTAAAACGTATTTTCTTATTTTTTTTTATTTTGAGCTGCTTCGAATTTTAAGTTTTTTAGCTTAATTTTGTTAAAAAGGGGACTACTTCAAAAACAATTTTGGAATCTCTTTCATGTAAAATGAATTTTATGACGTGACATTCAAAGGAAAACATTTATCCTTCACTGTCTGAAGTATTCTGTGTAAATATTTTATTGGCAAAGTCACATTGCAAAATATTCGTTTTATAGTGAAAATAATTAGTTTTATATTCGTTTTCGTTTTTATCATTACAGTTTAATTATAAAAAAAGAGAAATCTTTGAAATTTACGATTTTGTTTCTCTTTTCATTTAGTTTTTTTTATTTTGAATTTTGCCTCTCGTTTAATTTCAAAATATTTTTTAAATGGAATATATTTTTTCAAATATGTGTATAAATTTTATTCTCATAAAAATGTTCTATGTAACTCGAATTCAGCTTATTTGGAGAAAAAAAATTGCATCAGAATTTCACACTACTGTTTCACAAATTTAATTTAAAAAAAAGTTTAAAAGAAGGGAAAACGTAAACTGTGAAGGGTAATAAAAGTTATGAACGCCAAAACGGTTCACATAATATTTTTTCATCATATTATGAATAATAATAAGCAAAATGCAATTAATAAGTGAAATAGATTTTATAAACCTGTTTTTTGTTTTGTTTTTTGAAACCTATTATTCTATCTCATTGCGAGCAGACGATTATTACTTCTTTTAGCAAAATCTTTTTAAAATCCAAAAAAAAAGTCGTAGTTTTTTTTCTTCTTTAATAGAAAATTAATTTGTGCATACTAGTAAGAGTAAATGCTTTAAATACAGATTATTTTTATTTACTACAGCTAAAATTTAGGTAGATTAGAATATGTGTTATTGTTGATGTTTTTAAGCTTTTACTGAAAAGAAGTATGCGAATTCTATTTATGTTTCTTATTGTTTTTTCGGTATCAACATGGCAACAATTTATTTTAGACTGTAGTTTTCTCATAACGTTAGCCGTAATTTTCTCATTATATTAGCCGTTAAACTTTTTATACTTTTGATAATGACAGCGAAATATAACTTTGTTTATCAGTTCAATTTATTTTCAACACATCAGATACTGGGCAACTCCGCAAAGCTGTTAAAGACGTAAACAAAGTGCTATTTTGGGGTACAAGGCTTGCTTATCTCAAATTTTCGTGATGCTTATTTTATTGCAGTCGTGAATACGATGCTTAGTTTATTATTATTAGTTCGATTACGCAACGAAACATTCTTAATAGGTTTTTGATAATAATTTCGGCGAAAATAAACGATTGATACATATTTGATCAATATGTTTTTTTTATTACATATTTGTAATTATATTAAAAATCCCTTAATCTTGTTTTTTTAGTATTAATAATAATCATGAAGATTATTTAATTTATTGAAGGCATCAAATTATGATTCTACACCACAGCGAATTAAATATTATTTATTGAATAAAATGAAAATATTAAATTAGAATTTTTGAGATTCAGTTTATAAAAAATAAAACTCTAATCTAATATTAAAGATATATACTTACATGCATCGGGCCTTAAAAGTGTTCGTACACTTACAATTTTCTATAAAATCTTATGTTTTCGACTCATAAAAATTAATATATCGGAATTGTAATTATTTTGTAATATCTGCAACTTGTTCTTATTGAAATGACAATCAATTTTTAAAATATAGTATAACTATTATTTTGAAAAATTAATAATCAAAAACTACTGAAAAACTACGTCACAAAAGTCTTCGTACACTTAAAAAAATCTCAATATTGTTTTGAATATTGTGTTCCTTTCTTAATTTAGTTATTATTAGGATATCTTTTAGCGCCCACAATGTTTTAGAATAGATTTCATCAGTTCTTTTTTTGTTTCGTAATTTCTGCATCGATATTCCTCCATTCCTCTGTGAATATTGTTTTTACTTCACGTTTTGTTTTTATCTTTCATGTTTTCCTTTTATAAATTCTAATTCTCACCAAATAAAAAATATGTTCTACTGGCTTAAATCAGGTAATTTAGGAGTAGTTTTCAGAATTTGGTGACAATTATAAAAACACCGGGGCATACATTGAGAACAGTGTGCTTGGCGTCTTAAGGTGTCTCTTATCTCGCTAAAAAAGGAAGTCGCCTCCAACATTCAAAAATTTTGGGCGAATATTTTCAAATTGTTCTTTAATATATTTAAATAGAGCTAATGATTCACAATGCCATCAAAATATACCAAATTATCTAATCCTGAAGTTCCTTGTTGAATCCCACCAGTAGCGCACACAGAAATTTTTCAAGGGGGGGGGGCGGGGTTGAAAGTTCACCATCCTTGTATCATGTTCCTTTTTATTTTGTCGATTTTCGCGAACAAAAAAAACATAGTAAAAAACTAATTTTTAATAAATATATATATAATTAGCATTAATTAATAAAAAAATTAATAATTAATAACAAGTAATTAATCAAATTTTACGTACCATATACTTAGAATTATAATCAATCAGAAAAAAAATCAAGGGCTTTGGGGGGTCCGGACCCCCAGGAACCCTCCCTAGTGTGCGCCACTGACCCCCACACACGAACACATCCACCTCCAGGCTGGAACATGCAGAGGGAGGTGTTTTTGTTCCAACTAAATTCTTAGGTTTAAACTCATCATTTTTTTCTTCTGGAAATTATTGTACGCCCGTCGGAACAAAATTTTCAATTTTCTATCATCGCAACCAATTGGCTGTCTGTGTTAAATTTTCTGAAACTTAATCCCAAGAATCTAATTGGAACAGTGAAGCATGAAGATTGCATTTCTGCCCTCGAACTGTGCTGCCTTTTCGGTATTGTAAACGTGCTTTACGGCTAATAAATGTATATATATATATATATATATATATATTTCTGACCTCTTATTGCTCCTTCCATTTCCACTGTACATCACACCCTTCATAACTCTTTTTGCGAATTACTCCGAGTATACGTGGTTTGCGATCCCATGTTGATTTGTCGTCCCCATGCTACTTACTGTCACCGAATCAACTTACTTTTCAATCGAATTCGACAATGCCCTGTATAAGTCGACTCCCTAATTTTAAACAAAATCCAATTCGTGTAGCAGAACAGTGCGACGTAAATATTCACTTACTTAAGCTCATTTCGGGCCGTGGGCGAATTAGATCTACAGGCCCCCTTTGCACTGGAGAATCGAAATTTATCACCAGAAAACCTTTTTAAGTCCATCTTATCCGGGCATTTTTGGGCCCTTTCGGGCCCGGACCCCTGAACGCCCTCTCCAAGCGTTTAATGGATAAAAACTGGCACTGTAAACAGTAATCAAATAAGTTCTCAAAATGAAATCTGTAAATATTTGACAAATCGGTTCAAACTGATGGATTAATCAATGGGAAACTGATACAATACACACGAGTTTACCCAGATTTATTTATTTATTTTGTTACAAATCCATTTGCATTTGAAGTGGGAGCGTGCTGTGAAAGTGATATCTTCAAGATTTTGCTACCCCATTAAGATATTATTGAAAAAAGAATATCTAAATGACGTAAGACCCTGACCTTACTATCGTAAACACAAATATATCTGTACTGAAATCTATATATGCGAAGAGCATAAGTTTATATAGCGATAAACTTTATCAACACATTCCAATGGTCGAAGAGAGGATCGAGGTTTCTAGAAATGAATACACATTTCGGAGAAATTTGATTCTCAGTCTGTTCCATCTACAAAAGTATTATATTCAGAATCCTCCATTTTCAAATTCTTCTTACATTATCTCACATAACATTAAAATTGTGTAGTATTTAAATCGGTATTTATACATTTCGAAACGAAAGAAGAAAGAAAATGTACAGGGTTGAATATCAGAGATGATATTAAAAATGCAATTTCTTGAAGAGATAACGTTCAAAGGTTAAAAGCCATAATAACACTTAACCCGACCTTTCCAGATATCACGGACAAGAATTTATCTAATCAGATCTTTATTGGAAAGTGTAATGACTCGCACATTTTTAATGCATCTCAATTGGAATTTGGCAAATACGCAATGCTTTCGTTGGTTTTTTGATCACTCGGTTTTCAGGACCACGAAAACCGCGAAAAGACCCATGAAGACTGAAAACCAATTCTCAATTTTCCAGAACAGAAATTGAAAGAATCTTACAAATTTTTTTCGTTGTCTATAAAAATCAAATTGTTGCATATCGTAAGTCCCCATAAGATGAATCCGTCTTTTGCAAGTTGAAATAGTTTTAAAGGGTAGGAGAAAGGTTTCCTATATTCTACGTTTAAAAGAAATGTAAGGAAGTGTTAATGGTCAGTGAATTGTAATAGGTAAACCAAAATATATCAAACTTGGGCTATGTCTCGAGCAGATGAGAACATGATAAGTATCTAAGAAAGGAAGACTTTAAGATTTATTTTTAAAGGAATTCAGGAAAATGGTGCATGGCGAAGATCATATTTAGAGCTCTATCAATCATGAAGAACCTGACATTGTTAGCATCATCAAAATACAACGAATTAAACGGGCAGGTCACGTTGTCAAAATGAATGAAGACCGCAACACTTTAAAAAAGTCTTCAATGCTGCACGAATTGGCCCACGAAGAAAGGGCAGGCCAAATCTTAGATGAATTGATGGTCTAGAACAGAGATGCGCAAACTAGGGGTCGCCAGAAGTTTTTTGGGGTCACCAAATTTTTATGAAATGCATTAGGCCTGCATGCTGCATACCATACAGTGTACATATAAAGAGTGAAAGGCCGTCACTTACTGTTTAATTGCAATTTCCTGCTGTTCGCTCTTTCTTTGACCTTAATGCGTAATGTATGTAAAGTGTGAAAAGACGCAAGTTTTTCACTCCGGTAGATGACGCCCTCTTCGCGGTTATTCGCCAGTTTTACTGAACAGCGCCTATTTGCCCGACGTATTGATGTTATGCGTACTGTGTCGAACGCTGCGCACTGAGCATGCACACCGTACGAGATGGAGTGGTAATCAAAGGCTCTGGGAGTCATCTTGTAGACATGCCTACCAAGCCAAGGCCAATCAAACGACAAAAATTATCGCTGAATGTTTTACTGCGCGTTTCCATGTAAAGTTGTAGCATGGAACAGTTGGCCTGCAATTGTTTTAGTTTCTCCTCGAGTTTTATCATGTGATGTTGTGTAATTATGATTTTTTATATTTTTATCGGGCTTTTGTGCTCTTTGTTATGAGGCATGTGCTATCATTAGAGAAAGATCTCTGTTAATTTTATTGAATTTCTCGAAAAAAAAATGATTTTTTTTATTATTTGTTTTAGTTAAAAAAAATTTAACGCCTATATTCATATTGGATAAATGGGTAATACGTACAAGTACATCTTCAGCTAGCAAACGAACAAATACTGATGTGGAGTCTCAAAATTCTGAACTAAATGCCCCATCTAAAAAAATAACAAAATACAATGAGAAATTTATTAAGCATAGTTTTACATTTTGTGTTGTTGATGATGCAGAACGCCCGATATGTGTCATTTGCAACGAAAAATTAGCAAATGGGAGCAGGAAACCAGCTAAATTAAAAAGGCACCTGGAAACTGATCATAAAGAACTTATAAATAAACATGCCGATTTTTTTTAAAGACGAGCTGAAAATCTGAAAATTCAAAGCGCAAATCTAAAGAAATTTACAACAATACCTCAGAAAGCATTACAAGCTTCTTTAGAAGTTTCTTATCTAATAGGAAAAACAATGAAACCCCATACAATTGGAGAATCCCTTATCCGTTTTACAGCGACTAAGATGACATCAATTATACATGGCGATAAATATGGAAATGAACTAAAAACAATACCATTATCAAGAGATACCGTGTCTCGGCGGATTTCCGAAATGTCACACAAAATATAGAGTCAGAAGTCATAAAACGCATACAAAATTCATCTGTATTTGCTTTACAACTGGACGAGACTACCGATATCACTAAAATGTCACAACTAATTATTTACGTTAGATTTATTTTTAATGAAGATATAACAGAAACGTGTGTGTGTGTTTTTATGTTGCAAAAGTTTGAAGGAAAAACAACTGGAGAAAAAAATCATCGAAGTAATAAATGAATATTTTGAAGTAAAATCCCTTACCTGAGCAAACTGTGTTGCGGTTTGTACTGATGGTGCTGCAGCATTAACAGGTTCGAACAAAGAGCTCAGAGGCTTAATCCAGAAAGTGACGCCTCATATGGTATTTAACCACTGTATGATTCATCGGCAAGGTCTTGTTACAAAATATATGGATGAAGAGTTGCACAACATATTACAAGACGCTGTTAGTTCAATTAACTACATTAAATGCAACAGTCTTAACAGCCGTCTCTTTTCAATAGTTTGCAATGAGATGGGTTCAACGTATGAGAGATTACTGTTACACACTGAAGTCAGATGGCTCTCTCACGTGGGAAAATATTACGACGGATATTTGAGTTGAGAAATGAAGTGTACATGTTTTTCAGCGAAAAGAAACATAGATTGTCAAGTTATTATATCAATGAAGTTTGGCTAGGAAAGCTAAGCTATTTAGTTGATATTTTCGAAAAACTTAATGACTTAAATTAGAGCTTGCGCGCGCAGGGTGAGAATTCAACTATCATAACTTCAGCCAGTAAAATTCAAGCTTTTAAAAATAAGCTTAGACTCTGGCAAACTGAACTGAATAAAAACAACACCGACATGTTCCCTTGCTTTAACGATTTTATCAAAGGCAATAATATAGATATATTTACATTTAAAAACATTATTTCCAATCTTATTGAAAAGTTAAAAGAAAATTTTTCCAGAAGTTTCGCGGATTTTCCTGAAAACGATCTTGGATAGATTCGTGATCCACATTTTCCTACGACACATATGCAGTTTAACTCTTCAAATTAATGAGAAAGAACAATTGATAGATTTGATTAGTGATTATATACTCTTCGAAATCAATTTAAGACTCAGCCTTGCCAAAATTTTGGCTATCCGTGGAAAAGAAATATCCCGTTCTATGCAAGAATGCCATTAGATTACTAATACAATTTGCATCAACGTATTTATGTGAAATTGGATTTAACAAACTAGTTTCAATAAAAACTAAATACCGCTCTCGTTTGAACCCTGAAGATGATATGCGAATTGCAATTAGCAGCATACATTCGAACATCGATGAGATAACCAGAAACTTGCAGCCACATACATCTCATTAAAAGGCAATTTACTGATTTTTATGTTATACAAAAATATTTTCTTTAAATTATAAATAATATTAATGTGTGTCAGAAATGATGCTTTTTTATTCGATAAAACGAAAGAAATGTGCCTATTTACATCGTATTTGTGAACATTTATCTCTAGGGGTCGCCAAAAATTTTCTCTCTACAAAAGGGGTCGCAGTCGAAAAAAGTTTGCGCACCACTGGTCTAGAACAAAATCTTCTTGTTTTGAGAACTAGAAATTGGAGTACACTAGAAGGAAGAAAGCTGGACTGTGGAAAAGACTTTTTGAGAAGGCCAAGGCCCACCCTGGGCTGTCGAGCCACTGAGGAATGAAGGAAGCCAAAATATCTCTAAAACAATCGATACTTGTTCTTATAATCAATCTCAATATAAAAATTTTGAACAACTCTACTCAAACATGTTTACAATGTGAATCCAACTTTGAAATTGTGTATTTAAGTACTTACCGTAAAATCCGGCGTATAACGCGCACCTATACTTTCAAGCTGCCTTTTTTAATTTTAAGATATATTCACCGTATAACGCACATACACTTTTTTACGAAAGAAGCCTGCAATATACGTTAGCAATGCTATGTTTTAAAGCCATTTATTCTGGGTATTTTATCCCAGGATTTTAAAAAAATAATATATTCCTAGAAAAACAACCCTCTAAGTTCATAAGGTATGGTATTTCTTTTAAATTAACATAATTCAGATCTTTGTAGAAGTCTAAGTTTTTTTATGTACACATCTCTTTTTTTTATTTTTGAAGCTATCATTTTTATACCCGGTGTATTACGTGTATAAATCATAAATTTCGATCCTAATTTTGTGATAAAAGTGCGCGTTATACACCGGATTTTACGGTAAATAAAAGGGTGTGTGTGTGTTTTACGGCGATTATATCTAAAATTTTAAAAAATGCAGTTGGAAAATATAGATACGCGTTATATCCGCCGGATTTTATGGTACTTATAAAAAGTATTAATAAAATTTGCACTCAAAGCACTAAGCAATTGTCAAATATTGCTAAAATTTTAAATATGTAGAAAGAAACGTCTGAAGGATTTATTATTTATTAATGCTACATTTCGGAGCTACATTAGGGTTATTGGCGACTTATCTCGTAAATTTCAGCCACAATCTAGTGACATTGGCGACGCCTGAGATGGACAGTGTCTGTGAAAGATAATAGAGAAGAATGTTGTTCTGAGAGAGTATGTCATGCACATAAATCATCATAAGAATAAATTAGTATATATATATATATATATATATATATATATATATATATATATATATATATATATATATGTAACTTATTTTTCCAATAATCATGCACTAAATTATTTGTTATCTTGTTTTTCAAGGTCTTATTGGTAAATTTTTTGTATCAAACATAAATTGATAACGTGTGTAATTGATTTTTTAATGCTACAATAAAAGAAACGGTTTTGAAATTTTCTGACGATTTTTTTTTGCCACAAAACTGTTAAAAGATTAAAATATAATAAATGATTAATACTGATAAAAATGTGGGAATTAAATGTAGTGTTGAAATTTGATGATGTCCACATTTCATCTGACGTGATGCTCAGTGAGTAATGAATATTTTTTTCTTTTACTTTTGTGTTCAATTTTTAAGAATTTTCAAATAATATATGTATATTTATGCATATTTTATTTTTATTTAAAACATTTATAAATCCCCATGCACCACAAAGGGCTCTCAGAAGTAAGTATGAACACATTATAAAAGGGGGAGAGACGAAAATTTAAAAAATATGAAGGATTTCATATGTTTTCAATGAATTTTCAGAAATGTTCCAAAATACTTCTGTTGGAAATTTGGTGAAAATCTAGAGATCACAGTTTATATTAATGCACTTGAGATCTAGTTTTAGGATTTTCCATTCTCTCACAAATTTGGATCACAGAAGGAGCACGTGTTCTACATTTTCCTCGCACACTGCAATCACATGAAGATGACAGAACCAAATTAAATTTATTCAAATAACTTTTAAAATGACCATGACAAAAAAAAAATTGAGGTTTTTTTAATAAGTGAAAAATATGATAGAGAGAGAGAGAGAGAGCATAATATATTAAGCTTACTAAATTTGCTCGTCTTTAAATTCCAAAAGAAATTTATATATATGTATACAGTTCTATCTGATTTGATAACCCCTTAACTGGCGATTAAAAGTTACTCGATTCGCTCTCCAGAGCTACCGTCTTTCACATAAGTGCGCGTATGCAGCATATAAGAGAAAAAAAAGGCACGAATAAGCAAATATTTCTCTGAAATAAGTAAATCTTCTGCAAAAATTGTCAAGGTCATTTTATTGCACTCCAAAACCTTCGGAATATTTTACTGATAGTAGCGCTAAGAAAATATTTGTATTTCGGAAAGACGTATATATGTAACGTTGTGGCTGAGTTGTCTTAATTTGTCGAGTCTTAGTACGGTTTCAGGAAAAAATTCTTCAGTGGACGTACATCTTTTTTATTGTGACACACACATCAAAAGCTTAGGACAAAATTGCAGTACATTTTCACGGTGATGAGACAAACTTGCGACGATTACAAAGCAAAGTGGACAAAGAGACAAGCAGCAGAGACTTGTCCGGGAAAAAAACACAAAGACAAAGAGAGCGATTACACAAGATTTTCGCCTTTTATACCGGCAGTGGCATGCGCGTGATTATTATGTAATAGTAGTTCTGACTGGATAGAATGGGCGGGACAGGGATTTCGGACTAGCCGATTACGATTAAGATTACAGTGTTATTTTTAAACTAAAGAATTAAAGTTTGTTTAAATATTTGTAAAAAGAGTTAACAAAAAGGATACTGGAGGGAATTATTACATATATACGTCCGTGCACTCAACGCACCGGTTGAGCAAGATAGATACATACGCCAGCGGCAATTAAGAAGTTAAATTAATTTAATATAGACTTTTCATGATTCTGGTAAAATATATCTAATTTAATTTATTAATGTTAATTTTTTTTATGATTCTGTTAAAACATTTATCTTATTTCTCTCATTTACTAATTAATAATTGATTTTTAATCACATCTTTCACGATTATCTTACTTTTAGTTCGAATAATAAATTTTGATAAATGAGACAATGCATTAATAATGTCACACCAGATTATACACAAATACATTATTTAACGAGTTATTTTTTTTTATTTACGTACAACCATAAAACGAGATAAGATAAAACAACATAACTCTCAAATTGTGTGAAGTCCGCTGTTATTTTTAATTACGTTTCTCTATTTTTTTCTCTTTTCCTTCTAACTACGTTTCTTTAAGAGAAACTTGATTCATTTTCAACAATTGTATAGGTCAATATACAAGGAACTGAAGTGAACTGTATATTTTTAGGACTTAAGAATGATCTTGGATGTAGTTGAAAGAAAGTGACATGTTAAATAGAACAACTTTTTAAAGACAGTTATCATGCTTTCATTTACACCAGGGTTTCAAACTCAAAAGCTAACTTGGGCCAAACAAACAAGGTTTAACTATAGGTGGGTTTGTTATTGAGATGGCAGGTCTGGTAGACGCGTGTTCCGCTGCCATTTGAATCACTAGTCACAATTTATGGGGAATGTCTGATTACTTCAGGTCCAAAGTACACGCTTTAGACGACTGGATCGAAAAATAATCCTTTTATGGGCCAGTCGTGAAGTGCTTGTATTCCTGTCCTTTGTTGTTTGCGACTTGCCGAAGAAGGTGCCGTTGCAGGACTTTGAACTTTGACAGATTTAACGTGCATCAACTCCTGTACATGACCGGTCTTCAGTGACTCCAGGGCATTCAACTTTGAATTTGACTTGATATTTTTTAATTTCGCGAACAATTAATTTGTTCCTAGCACAATTTTTGCACTTTTATATAAGCTATTTAACCGCTCTGTTTTCTACAAGTTTTGAAGCGTGGTGTTATTTTCTTCTAGAGATTCTTGTAAATCTATCTAGTTAGGTAAGAAAACTGTTTTACTCCTTAATGTTTTCTCCATTCTTAGTACAAGTTTGATAACGCAACAATCGTTTAGTAATTCAAGTTATCTTGTTTGATTATTGATGCTATAGCTTGACCAACGGAAATACAAGGTGTGGCACACAAAAAAAACGAGACCATGTGTGTAACTTGAAAAAAGAGCGGAGTTGGCAACAACTATTTTGGTGACGTCATTCCATGCACTTCCTCTATGTTACCAGTTTCGCCTTATTCGAACACGCCATCTGGGAGTACTGCGTCATTGAGTGAAAAAGCGCAACTACATTCTTTCGTAAGAATGCTGAGAATCCACCCCAAGTTTCTCTTAAGACTTAAGAAATCAGTCATGAAAACATTTCAAACATTAACCGAGGCTTATGGAGATGAAACTTTGTCTCGTGCACATGTGTTTGAATGTTATGAAAGGTTTTCAGGGAGAAGGGTCAGTGTGAAAGATGAACCTGCTGGGCGCCCAAGATCAGCGATTACAGACCAGAACATTGCCAAAATTCGTGATATGAGGGGGTTCCCATTCACATCAGTGGTCAGACTGTTAATCAACACTATACATTGAAGCACTTAAAGGACTTCGTGAAAAATTCGAAAAAAAATACCAGAATTGAGAAGTAATGGTTGACTGTTGCACCAAGACAATGCACCCGCTCACACGACCCTATCTGTCAAGCAGTTTCTGACCAGCAAATACTGATTTGGCCCATGCTACTTTTTTTTTATTTCATACAGTTAAATCTTGCGGAAAGGGAACCCATGTTACCTCACTTGAAGAGGATCAAGCTCCTGAAGGTCCTTCCAAAAACCTCGTAACAGAACTGTAACCAACTATGACAGCACCGAATGCAGAAATGAGTGAATGCTGAAGGGAACTACTTAGAAGGTGATACTGGCACGCAGAACTCATTCTGTAAGTACAATAATTTATTGGACCAGTCTTTTGTGTGTGTGTGTGTGTCGCACCTCGTATACATTCCCATTTTAAAACTCTAATAGCTATTGTTTGCTTATAGAAGGGAAAATTTATCTCTAACGAGTATTATTAAAGTCTAGCTAGCGTTTCCTATTCTTCATTTGCTCAATATCACTGCGTTTGACCGATTGTGATAAAAGTTGTTTTAAGCGGTGAATGGGAAATATTCCTTTGAGCTGACAACCCAGACGTCTTTTTTCTGCATAACAAAGGGGTAAGGACGAATGAAAGAAAGAAAAATGTAAAACAAAGTGAAATGTAATATTTCATAAGAAGCTATGCTTAGAATACTTCTTTCTTGAATTTTTTTTGTTTGTTGTTGTTGAAATTCCGGTTCTTTCGTTTCATTGAAAGAGAATACAAAAAGTTAAAAATATTTTACTCAGCTATATTAATTGATAATGCCATTTTTCTTTAATTATTTGCTATTAGCAGCCTCATTACCAATATTTTATCAATTAATCCCTTATTTATGTATAGTCGATTGCAGTTTATGTTGTGGAAAGAGTGTATTTTAAATTGTATATATTTGTGCCAGCAACAATTACTTATATCCAGAAAGGTAGTGAAAATAAAATCAGTTCTCCGAGCAAGTTTATTTCATGCAATATTCCGATAAATAGAGAGAAATGAATTTATTTAACATTTTAGAATATCCAAAAACAAAATAAAATATTGTAATTCTTTTTAATAATTTTTGCAATAAAGATTATATACTAAGATACCAAATAAAAATTTACATACCGTAAAATACGGCGTATAGAGCGTACCTATACTTTCAAGGTGCATTTTTTTAATTTTTAGGTATTTTCGTCGTACAACAAGCATCTATTTTTTACAAAGAATCCTGAAGTGTACGTATGCAATGTTGTTATGTTTTGAAGCCATTTATTCACGGTATTATCCCAAAATCTTTAGAAAAAAATAGTGTATTTCTAGAATTACAACCCTTTCAGTACATAAGGAATGGCATTTCTTTTTAATAAGCATATTTCGAAACATATAGAAGTCTTTTTTTGTGCTCATCTCCTTTTCTTATTTTTAGAGCTCTCATTTTCATACACGGGATATAACGCACACCCTTGAATTTCGATCTTTTTTGTGTGTTAATAATGCGCGTTTCATGCCGAACTTTACGGTATGCTATTTTCTTCTACAAAACCTGAAATGTTTCTATTTTTCTGAATGTCATACTATTTATAAATTCATAGGTTGTTCAAAAGAATTTTTGAATTTCACAAGCGTAATTACCGTAAAATCCGGCGTATAACACGCACCGCCGTATAACGTGCACCCCATTTTTTTACGAAGGAGCCTGAAATGTATTTATGAAATGATCTTACGTTTTTAAGTCATTTATTCAAGGTATTAACCCGGACTCTTGAGAAAAAAAAAACGGTATACTTCTAGGACTACATAAAGAGTAAAATTTCTTTTAAATAAACAATATTTCGACTTATAGAAGTCTAATATTTTTCTATGCTCATCTAATTTTTATTTTCAAGGCTCTCATTTTTATACCCGGCGTATAACGCACAACCATACGTTTCGATCTAATTTTTTGTGATAGAAGTGCGCGTTATACGCCGGATTTTACGGTAAGTTAAATTCATTACAAATTACTCTTTCTATTGCAGTGAAAGCATGGATTACCCGGGCGGTATATTTTCACATTCCTGCAAAAAAGCCGACTAACATACTGGTGGTTTTACAAACAGTATGACTTTCACTACAAATTGCTGCACCTTAGCCTTCTCAAAATACGGGAAGTGAGTCACTATATTTTCACTTTCTTGCTTAGCTCTTTGTCTTAATCTCTAACTTATGAATATATCCAAGACTCATCCATAGCTACTACACGACCAAAAGAAAAAAAAAAGATCCTCTTCGTCTTGCTCCGTAAGATTCAATATCTCTCCTGAAAGGTCATGGCATGTTTATTTCTAACAAGTAATATAATTTTTTTAAATTCCTACTTTGAATGGATGAATAGAAAGTATTTTATTAACGATTGAAAATTGAACAAGAACAAGATATATATATATATATATATATACTAGAGGACCCGACAGACGTTGTCCTGTACACACATCTTAAAATCAAAAATTCCAAATTTTTATGAATAAGATTTAACAATCTGGACCGTTTTGAGTAAAATTTGTATTAAAAAGTTATTACAATGTAATTATGCGCCAAGTTTTATATTACTGGGTTGCTTCGAAATGAAACACACACACAAACTATTTGCGATGAGAAATAATTTTAAATAAAAAAAAAGTTTAATAATGTGTGTAATCACTTAGCTACACAAATAGATTTGTAGGTTAGGTTAATTGTTGTCAACGCACGTGTAAATTTAATAGAAAATCATGTAAAATACTCACTTCAATTGCATACTAAATTTCGAGAATGTATAGTTTTTTATGCACACTCCAAAACTCTTCAAACACTAATTACATCTGAATGTAATAATTTAATTAACACACGATTTATTTCAACAGAATAATGACACGAAGTGACAAAATATTTTCCCGAAATGATCACATCACCAACTGTCGGGACCTACTTGAATTATAATAAAAGATTTTTGAATATTCGATACGGCGATCGTAGCGCAGTCTGCCGGATCCAATGTAAAACATTCCAAGATCAACAATTTATAAATAAAAAATTAATTAAATAAACATTTCTAAGCCGAATTATAAATCTAAGCCATTCTCGAGTCCACTGGAACAGACAAAAACTTTCATCAAAATCAGTCCAGCCATTTAGGAGGAGTTCAGTTACATACACACGCACATAATTACATATATAAAGATTATTTGAAAAGATATTAATTAAAAACGCTAAAAAGCGTGAATGGCGTCTGCATTTTCGTAACAATAAAAACCGGGTTTGGCCAGTTTGGCTGAAAATCAATTTTCGACGCCAACTTACGTCTTTTTCAATTCCTACTATTAGCTCACGATCTCTATAGCATATTTTATTTATTTGTTTGTTTGTTTATTTATTTATCTTGGTGGTATTTTCAATCGTTAATAAAATACATTTTAAAACGCTGAATTGAGCTGAAATGTAATGTATATGATTATTTTGGATGACAATACAATAATTTTTGATTATAATTAATAAAAATTAATTGATTAAAACTAATTATTTAAAAAATTACAAATACAGCCACGTTGGCGACTTAGCTATCCTTTTGGCGACTTATGTCAAAATTTGAAACGGAGTTTTTCTCACGTGTAAAAGCATTCAGTTGAAAGGAAATTTTATATACACGATTGTTTTGGATGACAAAACGATACTTTAATGATAATTAATAAAAATTAATTACCACTTAATGTCGTGATTCTGTCATATGTATATACATATTTATATTAATTGCAACTATTTGATTAAAAGTAGCTAAAATAAATTTTTTCTTGGTTGATCTAAGTAGGAATTGATTAAATTTTTTTATATTACTTGTTTATAACAATAGCGTTGTTACAACAATGCAAGTGAATGTTGAGTTGTATTTTTTGAATGTTTTTAATTAATATCTTTTTAACTAATTGCGTTATCAGACCGAATTGTGAATCTAAACCATTCTCGAATTTACTTGAACCCACACAAAAAAGTTCATCGAAATCAACCCAGCCGTTTAGGAGGAGTTTAGAGACAAACACACGCACAGTATATATATATATATATATATATATATATATATATATATATATATATATATATATATATATATATATATATATATATATATATATATATTATATATATATATATATATATATATATATATATATATATATATAATATATATATATAATATATTTATATATATATATATATATATATAGAGAGAGAGAGAGAGAGAGAGAGAAGAAGAGAGTGAACTAATAGTAGGAATTGAAAAAGAGCATGATTTGTCTAAATTGTTGTAGAAATGCACACCTGGTTTGGCTGAAAAACCGATTTTCGACTCTAACTTTTGTCATTGTTTTAACATTTAGAATGTTACAACAACGGAGATGAATCTAAGTTGGCGTTGAAACTGTAATTAATTTAATTTAATTTAATTAATGGATTAATATTTGAAAAAAAGTGTATGAACATCAAGTGTCATCCACTACAAGTTTAAAAAAGTGTATTTGAACTTGATTGGATAAATGGAAAGTATTTTATTAACGATTGAAAATTTGAACAAGATAAATATATAAATATAGTATAGAGAGTGTGAGCTAATAGTATGAATTGAAAAAGGAGAGTTATATCGTAAAATATAGCGTACTGACCCTTTTGACATGTGCAGTTTCTCTAAAGCAACGCGAGGGTCTTTTGCGAAGAACTTAGAGTTTTGAACCACGGTCAAGTGATGATGACAACACCTGAATTGGAATCCCACACCGATGTGACTGAGCCATAAAAGATTTAACGTGCATAATTTTCACTACACAAGGGGTTTTCAATCGCAACGGGTCTTGAACCCGCGACTCGACAACACCAGTAATGAGTTGGTGACCAAGACCTTCAGGCTACCCATTGTGATCTTAATTACGTTACAAGCAAGTTATTTCAATCTCTGCCTTTTTGAAACCAGTCAAATTAACATTAATAGCTGTAAGTTATTCCCCCCCCACACACACAAAAACATACATAAAAATCAATTATTACGAACAAATTTTATCTATACATTTCGATTGTCTCTTAATAATAATAAAAACTTTCGATACTTCTGCTTAAGTGTAAGCTTAAGTAAGTAGTTATACAGTTTTTTAAAGTATTACTTTTTATCTTAAACATTAATGTTGTGAACAAACCATGTGAATGATTTTTAAATAGAAAAAGACAAAGCTTTTACTCTACAAGACCCTAATCCGCTCTGTCCTAACTTACGCTTTGGAGATCTGGACTATGACCATGAAGGAGGACAGAATGTTTCGGGCTTTTAAACACAAGATCCTGAAAAGTGTTTTTAGGAGAATTTTGGAAAATAGTATCTGGCATAGAAGACGCTATACCGAATGTTCAAAGAACCATATGGTGTCCATTACATAGCTGCCTCAACTGGACTGGGCATGTAATCTATTTGAATGACAGTAACATATTCTGAAAGAAGTTTTTTTTCAGTTGGACCATGAAACACTAAAAGAAGAGGAAGACCTGAACTTCGATGGATAGATAAATAAGAAGATGACTGTCTAGTCCTTAAAACTAAGAGTTGGAGCTGTTTGGATGCAAGTATAGGTGGTTGGGGAAATGTCTGGATCTGAAGGCATTGGTCCATTCTGGGCTGTCACGCCATAGATCAGGGGTGTCCAACACGCGGCCCGCCGACTCTTTTTAAATTTTTTTTTAAACATCAGGTTTTTAAAGTTTTTTTAATTTTGAAATTTATTTGAGGGGAAATTTATATATATATACAATATATTCGCCTGGTACCTGTTCTTGTTTTAAAATAAATCCTTTTTGATAATAGAAATGTCCTTTAGCTTAAAACAGATTTATATGTTATCAAACAGTTACATTTGAGTTTACTATAATAAATTACTTTTTTTAGTAATTTCCAAATTGCATTATGCATATCCTTTACTCTATGGATGGTACATGATTTTCTGTGTGTGCGACTTTCATTTCTCCTCCTTTTCTATTTAGAGTGCCCAAAGAGCAAGAGGCACTCAGAGATGTTTTTTAGTTAAAAAAAATATATTCAGGATGGTTAAGATAAAGGGCAACGTATACTTAATCGTCTGTGAATCACAGCACAATCAAATTTCAACAATGAGTAACGAAAGATCAATTCAAAAGGAACACTGCAATTTTCGAGAAAACGACAACACTGTAATATTTTAAACGTTATTTGATCATCGCATTATTAAATTATCTAAACAATATAATATTATCTATGTCTGTATGCATGAAAAATAATGAAAATAATAGTAATAATTAATTCTGTTTTAAATTTTCACTCCAATAAACGTTTTTTTGTTTCCAAATCTGATATAAAGGTACATATTTTTATGTGCGGATATTATAATGTTTTTCCAAAGTGGCCCGCAAGGTCATTTGGGTTGGCCACCCCTGCCATAGATGATAACGATGAAACCTGGTGTAAATAGCATTATGATATCTATTCAGTTAATGGTACCCCTTACCAACCAAAGAGCATCATCACTAAGTAACCTTGGGGGTTTGGTCGAACGATCGGGAGTTCATGCGAAAACTACCAGATTCGTTTTTCCGCTTAGGCACGCTGAGCGCGAGCCTAGAGCGCAAAAGATTTGGAGGAGCAAAAAGTTGGAGGGCGAATAAAGAAAAAAAAATTAAATTATAGCGAACGTGCGACCACTTAGCGAATCGTAAGAGAAACATTTCTGCCCTCAAGAGAGTAAAGACTGAAATGAGATCTACTACGGAAAATGAAAATCTTAACAGTTTGATGTTGCTATGCACTCAAAATGATATTGCAATGGAAATTGATTACAATGAAGTTAATTAATAATTTTCTCGAAAGAATCATTCGTTTTTCGAAGAAAATCTTCGTTGAACAAGTACGATGACGGTGATTTAACAAATAATAAGGATGTCAAAAAGTAAAAGATAATAAAGCGATAAACAATGAAAAAGATGATAATAAACAAGTTGAAAACAGTTCATACAATAATGTATAATCTATACTGTAATTGCAAACGATTTCATTAATTTACTGTACTAATTTATAAAAAGGTGGGTGGTCCGTGATGCCGTAAAGTGAGAAATGAACAAGAGTGGCCAAATCATACCATTATTCTTTCCTTACGATTGTCAGTCCATAACATGGCGAGTCCATTGGTGGTGGATAATGGAAAGACTATTCAAACGGTAAAAACAAAGAAAGGGAAGTTAAAGAAAAATCCCTCCTGAAACAAAACAGGAAAAGTAAGAACTGAAGGAGGTAGGGGTGTGCTCTGGAAATAAGGGGGCGTAGTTACTGAAGTGCCTAGAGCGCCGGGGAGGTTGAAAACGACTCTGAAAACTGCCTTGCAGAATAGTAGAGCCTGTAGCGAGTTAAAAATCCGAATAATATTACAAATTTCCCTTATCTTGAAGTTCGTGTAAATTCTCTCATTATCCGATGGTGATATAATATTTATAATTCAAAAGTCGAATTATAAATCTATCACTAAGGCTTGGTGTAATAATGGACAAGAATTTGTTCTTTGAAAGTGAAGTAAGAATTTCGCTTTGAATGTAATCTGAAGGGATAAGAATACTTCGATTTAAAGGAATGCGTGTGGATAAAGGATGGGGTCTTTTACGAAAGAAATTATCAAACAGGAATTTTACTGATAATATGAAGAGGAAATTTTGAAACTTTCAGAAACCGTCCGCAGTGGAATTATGACTGGAAGCAATGGAGCTTAAAATCTTATCATGAAGCTTGAAATAAAATAAATGATCGTTAATACTACGGATTGATATTATAAACTATGCCCTTTGATTTCAGTAAAGTTGTGATAACTAAGAATCCGGAACTCTTTTATCATACTAAAAAATAATAAAAAATCCTCAAATATAAATTCTAAAAATGTTTATTTTTAGTTATTTATATTGATTAAATATATCCAGATGTATATTAAAAATAAAGTAATTAAATAACCGCATTTATATTAAAATCCAAGCCCCCATCGATTCTAAGTCCCACCCCAAATTATCAACACGTTTTTGTGAAAAAACGAGAAATGGTGTAAAATGATTTTTCAATATCCGATATTAAAAAAAAAAAAAAAAAACATTCAAATGAGAATTACTAAGAAGTGAATAAATAATCAATTTATTTTACCAGTGTACCACACATACATGAACCTGTTATGTTATAACCATTCAATTTTTCCCCATCCAACGAATTTTTGCACTTTCAATTTTAAGCCGCACACCATTTTCAGTTGCATTAACACTGGAAAAAAAAAGTGCTGCTAAGATTCGAATAAATTTGGTAACAAGAAATGAAAAATACGAAATTAAATTGAAAGGATCTTTAGTTTTTAAAAATATTCTACCATATAATGATATTTAACCAAGTTCTGGTATTTGTATTAGAATTAGTAAACTCTGACGAAAATAACTATTTTACCAAAAAAAAAAAAAAAAAAAAAAAAAACCCGTTGAATTTTTTGTATTTTGATAACTGATTTTTGATTCTCTTTTTTTTCTCTCTTGCTTTTTGCGTTATTGTTATCTTCCAGACATTTATCTTTCGAATTCATGTCAAAGCTATTTTTGTCGAATTTCAAGTAACACTTTAAAAAATAGTCATTTCTATTAATCTGAATAAAACTGAACCATTTTCTTTTCGAATTAAATCTTAAAACTGAATTTGCCCAAAAGATTATTGTTTACTTCAAAACGGTCACATAAGAATTAAAGTTAATTACATTCATTAAAAAAAACAACGAATTTATTCTCCAAATCAAGTAGTACGAACAAATTGGACAGCAAGATATTTAGGAAACGATTTCTTTAAAACCGGCGGGAACCGGCTGAATCTCACCCAAAGCCTTTAAGTAGCAATTTGTTTCCCTTTAATAATACGCCATGGAAACCGAAATCCATTACAACGACCTCCTTTATTTGACCCGTGACCGGTTGCTGCTTTGGTAAAATGTGAATGATATAGAAA
This sequence comes from Trichonephila clavipes, assembly GCA_019973935.1. Classification (NCBI taxonomy): domain Eukaryota; kingdom Metazoa; phylum Arthropoda; class Arachnida; order Araneae; family Nephilidae; genus Trichonephila; species Trichonephila clavipes. The sequence goes on from BMAU01018408.1 coordinate 238,084, forward strand.
TTAAAATAATCTTTTTTCGAAATGTGAATTAGTTTATTTCAATTCACTAATACAATCAGCGTATTTTCATTAGAATGTCAATATTTCTGTAATTTTCATTTATTCTGATTCGAAAATAATTAAGATTCTAAAATCGTTTGAGATTTGCTTTTAAAGTTAAATTATAATGGAAGTTTCAAGTTATTAACGAGACATTTGAAAATTTTTTACCCTAATACAAAAATTCGTGATTAAAAGAAATAATTTAAAATATTTATTTGAAAAATTAAACACACACTTTTCTTCTAAATATTTATTTTTTATTTTTAGATTGCAACATGTTAATAATACTCTAAGAATATTACAATTTTAAATGGAGCCAATTATTTCTTTATAGCCTAATCAATGTCTTGATTCATCTACTTCAAATTAATTGCGCTTATTTCGTTTTAAATAACTGATCTATTATAATTTAAGCTAGACAATTTGCCTTTAAATATTTTCATTAAAATTTCCTGAAGTTTTCTCTGATCATTTATATAAGATATATATGGAAAATAGTGTTTATAAATAAACAAATCAAATTCAAATTTAATTATTTTCTTAGAGTTTTGCTCTGTGATTTTAAATTACTATAAAAATGTATAAACTTTACATAAATTTTAATAATGATTAATTATTTTTTAGTTCTTTAGAGCTTATGTTCCAAAATATGATGTGGCCGCGGTAGCCGAGTGGTATAGGTATCGGACTGTGGCTTGCTTTGTCACAGGTTCGAGCCCAGTACCACTAAAGACCCGCCGTGTAGGGCAGCGATGCACGTTAAATCTGTCGAGAGCTGAAACGTCCTCCCGTTGGTGTGGTGTGGTAGTTAGGAGAGGGGGGTGCCAGCTCAGGTGTCGTCCACGTCACTTGACCATGGTTCAAAATTACGTGGTCCGTCGCCAAAAGCCCTCGTGTAGCTGAACAGTGCGACGTTAATATTCAATCAATCAATCAATCAATCCAAAATATGATCAATAAATATTTTTCATACATATTTATAGATGAAGCATAGAAAACTAAATATTTGTACAATTATTTAGCGTTTTATTTTTATCTTTTTGAAACTTCATACAAGATTCTATCGGTTTCTTAATTTTTTTTTTACTTTTCGAGAAACCATTTAGAAACCGTAGTTATGAGAAAACTTTTCATTGTAACTGTTAAGATACGTCAGTGGTCTTTAAATTGAGTTCCTTGGAACCCTAAGGTACCATAAGGCATCCCCAAGGGTTCCACGAGTCACAATAAATAAATCCAGAAGAAATAAATATGTATGCAAGATGTGTGAATTCACGTTCTCTACGAAGTTTGTATAGTTACAAGTATGTAAAGCTTATCCTATTTATTAAAACTGAAAATTTTGTTTATATATTAAAACTTTATTTTGCAACACTGTTTAAACTTTTATTATAATATATTAAAAGAATATTAAAACACACGTTTTATCTTTATATATGTATTTCCTACTAAACTGTGAATACTCTATTATTTACTATTTCGGATTCCTCGAGATAATTTTATACTCGTTAGTTAGCACAATGTCTTGCAAAACTAAATAGTTTTCTAATGGAAAATGCATCTTTTTGCGTTTGTGGAAAAAAAACACTTATAATGATGGAGAAGAAACAACATATCAACAGATTCGATGTTAAAATCTAAATTCAAGAATATTTTTGTTAAATCTAAGAACAGCTTCTAAATTTTAGGTTGTAAATTCATCCAAAATCCAAGGGATTTCTCACACAGCTATAAACATTTTAATGCCATTCAGAACATTGTGTTAAAGTGCAAGATATTTCTCAACGTAAGTGGCTACAAAAGCAAAGTATAAAAACAAATTAAACTCAGAATAAATAATGCGATTGTATTTAATCTCAATTGACTTAGACTTCGACAGTTTGTGTGAAAAAAAAAAGCAAGCTTATATGCTAGTTACTAAATGTAATGCATGAATAGGTCACACTTGGATCGCAAATATTATTAATGAGTAGATTATATTCAAAAATTAGATTAAAATTTTTTAATATTAAAAGTAAAACTTTTAATTGCCTTTACATAAAGGGCTTATAACATGCTGATATACTTTAAATATTATTTTGAGATATATTCTTTGAAGTATGTGTGTGTATGAAATGGGGTTCCCCACGGAAACACTGTCTATTTCTACGGGTTCCACGAAAACAATTTCTAGTTCTAGGGGTTCCACGAAAGCACCTTCAAGTTCTAGGGCAGAGGTTCCCATACTTATTTGTCTCGTAGACCCCTTGCCATGTTTTTCGGTTTGCGGTAGACCCCTGCTTACGTAATATGGTATTTTTTCAAATTTATGAACTTAAATATGTTTATGACAGCTGGTACAGAGCTACTTATTTTAAATGATATAAATTTCTAACTGCAGTGAAGTATAGAATTTAAAACTTAAGAAACCTATGCTAATTAATTTAAAATTTAAGTGATACATAAAATAACTGATTAAAAAACAAATGTTTATAATGATATGAATGATTCTGGTGTTTCAATAACAAATTTTCAACATTTGTTATCAATCTTGTCAGGTTTAACTCTAAATTTCCTCGATTAGTAGTGTCCAGCTGACAACCACACTGAAACTTCTCACTAGGAAAAGCAATTAAAAGCTTTCTCCAATACTCCATAACTCGAGGTAAATAACTGGTGTGTCTCTTCAATGGGAATTCGTTGTCTTCTGTGGTAATGACCAAGTAAATGCATTCTCAAACCTAGTTTCAAAATCTGAATAAAGGGAGTAGGAAAATTCGTTATGTCCAATATTATACTCCTTTCACTTAATTCTGGCAATACATGCTGAAAGGATGGTCCTTGTTTTAATAAAATTTATGCTGTCACATGACTGTAAATTAGCATCATTAAGTATAGTAAATAAATGTGTGTTAAAGGTAAAATCTGGTTTCCATTTGATTAAATTTTCTTTTAAAATTAAAATCACGATCTTGTATAGTGAGAACTGTCGTAGACCCCCACTTACACCTCATGGAGCCCCAAATTATTTTCTTGCTATCGTGGACGCCTTACAAGTCGTCATAGACCCCTAGGGGTCTATATAGACCACTTTGGGAATCACTGTTCTAGGGGTTCCATGAGTTGAAAAAGTTTGAAGACCACTGAAAAACGTCAATAATGCTGCATGGATAAGTTTTTGAAAACATTTTTACAAGAATCAGAAAAATCACTGAAAGTATTTACAGTACTACAGTTTGTACAGGAATATGTTTGAAAAATGCCCACAAAATGAAAAAGAATGTTCTAAAAATAATCCACTCTTTAAATTGCCCCATTTGAATGTATATGGTCGAACTCGAAATTCTTAGGCATGAGATCACGTGCTGAAGACGACATGTGAGATGAGTCACTCTCTTCTGACTTCTACCCTTCGTAATGTGAGGAAGGAGGCCCAGTTTTATTTATGGGTGCAGAAGTTTTAGAAGGGTCCCTAGCAGCTGAGTGAGTCTGTGGGCCGTGAACATCGTCTGTCGCGAAGCCCACGGTTTTAACCACAAGTTATCTAGGACTTGTATGTAAACTTTTAAAATGCTTTATGAGAAACATTTTTGATTGTTCCACACATTTACTAAACTTTGCTAATATTCGCAATAATTATATTTGCTCCTTTATGTGTAGAATCGGAATAAGAGAGATAGAATTATGATTCCATTCAGTGTTAACATCTCAAAAATAACACTCAAAAAACATAAAAGGTGTATGTGAGTAAGAATTCTAATAATCATTTATTTTCTAATTAGTTAAAGTTATCTTCGGCTAATGTTAAATAATAGGATCCAAATTCGGAATATTTTTTCTGATATAAAAGTACTCAAACATTAATATTATATTCTGGTTACATTATCCTGTAGAGAATCACTTATTGATGTGTAACATCTTTCCTCTCGGTTGCTGGTTTTTGTGGGAGTAATTTCGTGAAAAGAGACGGATGTGTGTAACAGGATGTGACGTATGGCTGTGTCTTTTCGCTACCCTCGCATGGGGGTCCAACTGTAGTAGCCATCAAGCACTCGAGCGCTTGATTCTAAATCCGTTAATCACGATATTGGGGGACATAAATGCGACAGATTGCTTATTTGAAATTGGACAAACAGTGATTTCGGTGGTCGTATACATTTCTTCGAATCAAACGGTTAAAAAAATTTAAAAGATTTCCTGTGCATTTTGTACTTTTACCATATAACGAAGGTGGTTCTGTGCTTTTAAAAAATTATCACTCACTTCCCCTGATTTTGAGTAGTGATTTTAACTTTAACTTCTGTTTGTCAAAAGCTGAGCCGCTCATAGCTTTTATGAGTAATGAACTCAAGCTCGAAATGAACACAAATCAAAATGTTTCGACTGCTAACAGTGGTACTGTTATTGACTCTGTTTTTCAACGGTTTTTAAATACTTTGAAATCACAAGTATATGTGTCATATTTTAGTTATCATAAGTCTATTGTCTCCGCTCTTCCCCAAATTGAACAAGAATAATTATTTTATTAGGTGTTCAACTTTGCTTCCGCCGTTTTGCAATAGATGGCTGTAGCGGTAAATGGTAGTCGAAATAAATAAATCGCAGATGTCATACAATAAGCTTAGGTATTTGTAAACATAAAGCCATCGAAATATTAGTCGATTTGTGTCTGCATCATAAAGTTATTCTCGATTAAACATGTCAGCTTACGACCCAAATTCTTGTCATTTGCGGGAGATTTTAATTTTCTGCTTTAATATGAAGAAATCTGCGGCTGAGAGGCTCATCGAATGCTCTCACATACCTATGGTGAGGCCGCTATTAGTGAAAGAACGAGCCGAGAGTGGTTTCAACGCTTCAAGAACGGGGATTTTGACGTCGAAGACCAGCATGGCATTTTATGGGACCAACTCGGCGTAGTGTATTATGAGTTGTTAAAACCGACTGAAACAATCACATGCAATCGTTATCGAACGCAATTATTGAATCATAAACGTATAATCAATTTTTTACAATAAAGCCCCGAATTTCGGAAAAAAACGGCGGAAGCAAAGTTGTACACCTAATGGATAAAATATTGCATTTTTTTTACTCCTCTTGTTAATTAAAAACAATTTTCATTAAAGATATCATTATTCGATAGAAAATTATTTCCAATCATACCCGATTCCTATTTTTTTCAGGAAAAAAGTTAATATTGCGTATTTATACCACGATAACATGTCAGATGTTACACATCATATGCGACTACAGTTTTGTACTCGTTTCTTTCTTCTTTTTTTTTCATATTACTCATTTTTATCCGAGTCGACACATTTTTTTTTTTATAAAATGTGCTTCGCATTTTTTCTCCTATACCGTAATGTTAAATGAGCTATCCCTTCACATGTTAAAAGGAAAAACTAATTATTTATGAAATATTTTGAAATTTTAAAAACACTATATTATAAACAAATACTTGAGTTACAATGTCACAAATTTTTATAAAAATTGAGGCATTTTTTCTGTCCGAAAATGTGTTCCGCGTCAAGTTTACGCTCTCGTACATACGGCGAAAACAGCCTTAAATGTTATTAATTCTCTAAAACACACGAATAACAACTCAAAGTCATTTTTATCCTCACCAAATTAGAACAACATAAAATCTCTACTGTTGCCCTTCGCACACAATTTAATTTTCTAAAATACATCAAAACAAAAAAAACAAAAAATACTCAGGTAGAAGATCAACACCTGACAACATTCTTTCAGAGTCTAAGGGAATAATTCATTAATTTCCAAAGTTTTTATGCTTTGTCTATTGAAAAATAATTCAATGAGTGCATCGCCTAGTAAGTAGAAATCTATTTTTGTTTTAAAATGTGCAGAAGGGGAAAAAAACCATTTTTAACACCCTTTTAAGAGTTTCACTTGTATGTAACGGAATCTTTGAGCTCGATTTTTACCCACTTTAAAAGGTCAGATTAATTCGACATTTTGCTCACTTGTCCAGGACCGATGACAATACAATAATTTAATTATTATGTTCCATTGTCCTGAACAGGATCATCAGGATTTACGATTTCCCATTTTCAGATTCCATTCTGCATCTGACGATTAATTTCAGACCCCATTTCCAGATTTGGTGACTAATTCCAGATTTGGCGAGTAAAAGATTCAGTTACAACTTAGTTCGATTAACTATGAAAGGTTGTTTTTCAGCTTTTTTAAACTATAATTTATTACGCATAATTTATTGCTGATTACATTAAAGCATTTATTTATCATCAATTATTTCAGTAAATATAGTGTTGCAACTTCCTTTGCGCTGATGTTTTTTGCTAGGATAAGTATAGTATTGTTTGATATTTTTGGAACGTGATGTTTTGAATTTTTAGACAGGAATTTAACAACAATCTTAAAAACGTTCGATGCGCTTTCTCATCTGAACAAACCTGGGAGAAAAACAAAAGAAAAAAAAAAGAAAAAGAAAGAGAGAAAGAAAAAATAAAATAAAAGAGTCTATATATCTAACGTTTTGAGAATCAAATTTAGTAAAAATCACAGCTTCATATAATTTGATGCTGTTTTAATTATTGTAAAATTTTTGTGAAAATCTAAATAGTCTAATATAGTGGGCCACAAAAGTGTTCGTACACTTGCAATTTCTTATAAAATGTAATGTTTTCGACTAATAAAAATTAATGTATTGTAATTGTAATTTTTTTATGATATCTTCAACTTATTCTTAATGGAATAACATAATTAATTTTTTAAAAATAGTGTAACTATTTTTTAAAAAATTAATAATCAAAAAGCTACTAAAATTACGTCACAAAAGTCTTCGTACACTTAACAAAAATCTCAACTTAGCTTTAAGTATTGTATTTCTTTCTTAAATTAGTACTTAGCAGGATATGTTTTAGTGCTCACAACCACTTTTAAGCAACTTGGTATAGATTTAATCAGTTTTTTGTAACTTCTGCATCGATTTTCCTCCATTCTTCTGTGATTATTGTTTTTACTTCACATTTTATGTTTATTTGTCATGTTTTCTTTTTTTTTACATCAAATTCTCACCAAATATGTTCTACTGGGCTAAATAAAGTGATCGAGGAGGTGTTTTCATAATTTGGGGATAGTTATAGAGACACCAGTGGCTACATTGAGAGCAGTGCACTTGGTGTCATTACCCTATTAGAAAATGAAGTCGTCTCCAATATCCAAATTTCTCACGGATAATTTAAAATTTATCTTTCAAATATTTAAATAGAGCTCATGATTCATAATACCATAAAAAAATACCAAATTACCTAATTCTGAGGCTAATTTACACCCCCACGCCAGAACACATTCACTTCAAAGCTGAAGCGTGAAGGTGGAGGAGTTCTTGTTCCACATAAATTCATGGGATTAAACACCTTACTTTTTCATTTACAAGTGATGGGAGGCCAGAACGAATTATTCAACAGACCTCAAAATTTCAGTCAGTTTTTTGGAATTCGTTTCTTTTTCCCTCACTGGAGGGTGGAATTCCTTCGACAAGGGTGTACCAAAAAGGTTCCCGTGCCTGGGGGTCACTAGACCCATAAATTGCGGGGTGCGTCAATAGATTGCCCACGCGAACGAAAGTTCATTAAACCCTATGCAGTAACTCTGCGCTGGTCTCTGGACCAATGAGAGACAATTAAGTGGACAAGACAAAGAGTCCGCTCTAGGATTTTTGTGTGAAAAGTCGTAAAATAAAACGGGACGCACCCCGATTTTGAGAGAGACAGAGCCGATCCCAGAGTTAGAGACAGACAGAAAAAAACTCCGCGAAGACTCCGGGCGTCAACCATGTCCATTCTCCTACTCTGTTTTTTCCCTCTCTCAAGCTAAGTTAAATTTTGATCTTGTAGTGAAGTAAATTTCCAGATACTTGTGCTTAAAAAATAAATTTAATAATGTTTTAAAACTTTACGATCAGTGTATAATTTATTGTGAGATGAGTGTTTTAATTTTAGAATTAGTTAACTTAATTAATTGTCATGATGCGATGTGAAATTAGGAATCTGGGTACAAAGTTATAGAATTTAAACAAAGCTAAAATAGCGTCGCATCACAAGCTATTATAGGCCCATCGGAACCAAAAATGTTGAATTATCTGCCATCCCAATCAATTAGTTGTCAATTTTGAATTTTCTGAAACTTAATCCCAAGAATCTAGTTGGAGGAATAAAACATGCAGGTGGAAGGGTCCTTGCGTGGGAGTGTTAATCGGCCACAGAATCAGGTAATTTGGTATTTTTGGTTGATATTGTAAATCATGAGCTCTATATAAATATTTTAAAGAGAAATTTTAAATTATCCGCGGGAAATTTGGGTATTGGAAACGACGTCATTTTCTAACAGGGTAAAGACGCCAAGTGCACTGCTCTCAATGTACGCCAGTGGTGTCTCTACAACTGAGCCCAAATTATGAATACACCTCCTCAATCACTTTATTTAGCCCAGTAGAACATATTTGGGGAGATTTTGATGTAAAAAGAAGAAAACATGACAAATAAACACAAAATGTGAACGTAAAAACAATAATCACAGAAGAATGGAGGAAAATTGATGCAGAAATTACAAAAAACTGATTAAATCTATACCAAGAGATGCTTAAAAGTGGTTTTAGACACTACAAGCTATCCTACTAAGTACTAAATTAAGAAAGAAATACAATATGTAAAGCTAAGTTGAGATTTTTGTTAAGTGTACGAAGACTTTAGTGGCGTAATTTTTTAGTAGTTTTTTGATTAATAATTTTTTAAAAAAATAGTTACACACTATTTTTAAAAAATTAATTATGTTATTCTATTAAGAACAAGTTACAGATATCATAAAAAAATTACAATTACAATATATTAATTTTTATTAATCGAGAACATTAAATTTTATAAGAAAATGCAAGTGTACGAACACTTTTGTGGCCCACTGTAAGTAAGCTATACTTAATTTTCTTGTTAGTTTTACTTTATACTTCTCAAACGCCTTAAAATAAATTTTAATTTCCAAAACTTTTTTTTATTAATTAGCAAGACAATAAGTATTTTATTAAGTGGGACACAGTAGATACATGTTCCGTGTTAAAAAACAACCCAACAGGATTGCCTTTTTTTCTGTGAGGGAATCATAATCACAATATATATTAACGAGCAAAGATTCTGAGTTATTTCCATCGAAAAATTATATTTATAATTCAAATTCGAAGCTTTATTATGAGTAAAATGCTTTAAATGCGCTAGAGATAATTATCAAGAGTAAATAATTTTTTAGTTCATTACTTTTGCCAAAATTAATAGCACAAGAAGAAAAAAAAATTAAAACATTCTATTTTTTAACCAGACGACTTTCGACATCTATCGAACAGACGATTTTCGCAGTGACCTCAAATAAATTCACCGAATACGTCACAGACCATAAATCTAGTTCCTGCCGACCGCAGGAAGTGCCAAGTCATTGTCCAATCAGTGTCGGCGTTATATTTAGTTAGTGTCTCTTTTAATTTGTCTTTGAGAAAATATGTTTAAATGAGGATCTAGTTTCTTCCTCATATTTAAATGGTGCAATTTCATACCAGAGAATTTTGTTACATTGTTTCAGTCTGCATTCTCGTATTGCTTTTTAATAATTAGTATATATATATATATATATACTTAAAATTATGTTGTGCCCAACGTTAATTTTATTTAGATTTTTTAAATTTTACTTTCAATTTTAATGAAGAAAAAAACTATTTTTGCTAATTTCTATCTGAATATATGGTAGTAGGATAGTTGAGATGCCTTTTCACTTTTAAAAAAACAGACAAATTGAGATTAAAGTAGAAGTACTCTTCTCTGTTTCTTAATAAAGGAAATGTTTCATTAATTATTAATTTGTATGTACCTTTTCTTTTTTTAAACATAGTTTTAGAGTTGCTGTCTACAAGTATTTAATTAAAAATGCAGTTGTAAAATTTTTTTAAAAAAGACATAATTCTTGTAATTTGTTTTTCTTCTCAATTTCGGAAATGATCTTTACTGTATTCCATATAACTCGGTTTAACCGGCAGTACCATTCATCAATATCTGGTATTCAAAAAAGATGTGCATTTCACTGATTTTTTTTTTTTTTTTTTTTTTTTGCAAAATTATCTAATGTCACGTCACGCCTTCATATTATCCAGGAAACAAGTATTACAATGTTTGTTTCAAAGTTATTGATTTATATATTTCAATACACAATCAATACTTATATATATATATTTCTAAACTGTTAAAAATCTTCATGAGCACACACACACACTACCTTTTATCACAGTCTGCTCAAAACGAAGAATAAGTCGTTAAATTCTTGTTTAAAAATTTAAGTGAAAAACGAAATAAAAAAAACGACTTATCAAAATATTGTTAATCAATTTGTATTTTAATCGAAACCGCATAAATAGGGTATATATGAACATCTACTTTTTTCTTCGTTCATTCTTCTTGTTTATTACTTCTCTATGCATACTTCTTACAATAATTATATATTTATGAACTTTCATTTCTCCCGAAAAGGTATATTTGAGTATCTTTTTATTTCAAATGGTATAAATAGTTGTCGGTGGTAGAGCGATATGGGCATTGTCCCCCCAAAAGGATTGCTGCATGTTATAACTTTAAGCAGATATCACACCTAATAAAGTAATATTTTGATTTTTATACCTTCTTTCCAGAAAAAAATTAATATTCGAAATCCTGTATACTCAACATAAATTTTCATTTCACCTTGAAGATAACACTGAAATTTTAAATTAGTTTTGAAATATGAATTGAGCACTCCCCCTTTCCCTATAAAAAAGTCCTCACTTTGCCCCTGCTTTCAGGCAATGCATTAAAAAAAATTTCGAGTTTTTGTATTGGAATTCATTATTTAAATTTACTTAGAAGCCACTGCCGTTTTAGACATAAATAAATTGGTCAGTCACTTTTCAACATTGTTTATGTTACAATTCACACACAAACCTGCTTTCACCAGTAATGACCTTAATTTAAAAAATATTTTACACCAATGAGAAAAACGTCATTTTGACGTTTTATTCCAGTGGTTCTTAAACTGTGGTCCGCGGACCCTCGGAGATTCTCACAGCCATTCTGCGGGGGGTCCACGAAAGTATCATTTATATATATAATGTTAAGATTTCCTTCTTTTACAGTCTATGAAAGGCCTCGTGTCCAAATTGAAAGATGTCCCATCCTAGACTGGATCACTAACTTACCCCCAATGAGAAAACTCTACTAGGACATATATTTCGATGAAAAATATTAATCTAGTTTTTTAATATTCAAGAATATTAATTCAGTTTATGGGGGGAATGTAGTCTGTATGAGTTGGATATGCAGTCTTAGGATTATTGAGGAACCTTTAAATCATTTAGCCATGTGTAGTCCGGGAGGGATGTTCAAAATCTTAGGGATCCACGATGTCAGATTGATATATAAAGGACCACTGCGATCGAAAGTTGAAGAACCACTGTTTCATTCGATTGAGTTATTTTAAAAAGAACTATATAGCTCCTTAATTATTAAAATTTCTCTTTCCAAAACTTTGTATGCAACATTTATATAAGTTGCAGTTCAAAGTCGTAAAGGTTTGTGCCTATTTATTTGCCGATCTCATCATGCGATTTTATATTTTTAATAAAAAAAAATTCTTTTAATTTTAAAATAAAGTATGGATTTAATATTAGACTGAAATTTTGCAACAATCTAATTACAGTTATGAATCATGATGTAAATTGCAGCGGTGTCCCCAAAGTCTGTGTTGGTAACTATGAGGAATCTGTTCCTTAAAGATCTCGGCTTAAACCCGAAGCGGGTGATTGAGACACAGCCGTAAAAAACCACAAGCTCAAGTATGATTAAAAACAAATTGTTAATTAAGTAACTTTAGTTTATGGTAGGAAAATCTATTCAGCGGAACGAATTACTAAGGAACAAACACATTACTTATCTGACATAATCAGCTGGAACGTGGAACAACATTCACATGCACCCGCTGCATTCTTTATATTTATAGGCCTTTAGAGTTCTAAAGGAAAACTGGAATTCATGGGGATACGTTCCACATAATGTTGTTTGACTATAAGCAAATATATATATATATATATATATATATATATATATATATATATATATATATATATATATGACTGTTACTATCTTCTCTAAATCTACTTCAATTATCTTTTTACAGGGTGACCGGGATTAAAGTGTCCAAAAGTAATGACTTATTATTACTGAGCTACCCATCAGAATGTAATAAACTGTTCATGCATGAATTGGAAAATTCTCCAAAAATTTTTGTGTCTAGTCCGATCAGCCACACGTGCGGGCATTATTCGTCAATCTCAGATGATAAACTTTTTGCACTGATTTCATCAGTAAAGATGTGGGCGCCGCAGTAAAAGAGGCAGTGTGTATTTTGGTTAGCGGAATTTAAATAAGTCCCGCGTGTACAACGACGTGTTCGAACAGAATAGAATGTCGACCCTCCGACATCAAAATCTATCACGAATGGCGAATAACTGTAATGGAAACGAGAACTTTGATATCTCAAACTGGCAAGTATCATTAAGTTATAGTGATAGAAGACACTGTTGACCGTGTGCGTGATTCCTTTTGTAAGAGTCCTGATGAGACTATTAGGCAAGCCAGTAACGACATTCCATTCTGTTCGAACACGTCGATGTACACGCGTAACTGATTTAAATTTCGTTAACCAAAGTACGCACTGCATCTTTTATTGTGGCGTCCATATCTTTACTAATGAAAATAGTGTAAAAAGTTTATCGTCTGCGATTGCCGAATAATGCGCGCACATGTAGCCGATCGGACTAGATCCAAAAAATTTCGGAGAGTTTTCCAATCTATGGATGAACAGTTTATTACATTCTGATGGGTAGTTCCGTTTTTTAAAAGCCATTACTTTTGGATACTTTAAAGCTCGGAAACCCGTATAAATAACGTATCTTATGTAGGAAGGTGTGGTGATTATAGATTTTTCATGAGGCATGCGATTTTTTTTCATTTTTTAAAACCTTATTACGTAACCAAAAATCTATATATATTAAGGAGAAAAGCGACTCATTCACTCACTGACTGACTCATTGACTAATCACGATATCTCCGGAACTATTAAACCCACAGACTTGAAATTTGGTAGGTAGGTTCCCTTCATGGAGTAGACTTCAGCTAAGAACGGATTTTGCAAAGTTCGAACCCCAAGGGGCGTTACGGGGGTTTAATTGGCGTTATAGATAATAATTTCCATTACTAAACTATTAGATGTACAGTCGTGAAAAACTTGGTACACAGATTTCTTTCATAAAGTAGAGATTTCCTACATAATGAATTTTACAAAAATCGACCTCCAAGGGGCGTTGCGGGGGCTTAAGAGGCGTTATACATAATTATTTCCATTTCTAAACTATTAGACGTATAGTCTTGAAATTTGATAAGCAGATCCCTTTCATAAAGTACAGATCCCCTACAGAATGGGTTTTGTGAAAATCGACCCCAAGTGGCGTTGTGGAGAAATAAGGGGCGTTATAGGCATTTAACTCCTTTTTTAAACTATTAGACGTAAAATCTTGAAATTGAGTTAGCAGATTCCATTCACTGAGTAGTGATCTGTCATAAGATGGGTTTTGTGTAAATCGTTTCCTAAGTGGCGTTGCGGGGACTTAAGGGGCGTTATAGATAATTATTTCCATTTTTAAACTATAAGACGTACAGTCTTAAAATTTGGTAAGCTAATTCCTTTCATGGTGTAGAGATCCGCTACAAAATATTTTTGGAGAAAATTGATCCCCAAGGGTCACTGAGGAGGATTAAGGGGCGTAATAGATAAATATTTCCACTTTTCAACTAATAGAACCACCTGCTTGAAAATTAGAAGATATGTTCCGTTCATGGAATTTAGTTCCTTTTACAAAGATTTTTGCGAAAACGGACCCCCAAAGGAGTGGAATTGTGAGGGATTAAGGCGTGTTATAGAAAAATTCCTGTTTTTGAATTTAACTCATTTACTTCAAATTTGTTGAGCACTTTTCTTTAGTTGAATAGAGTTCTACTAAGAATGGATTTTACGGAAATCAACTCCAGGGGGAAGCGGGGATAGCTATTGAGGCGTATTGATAGACAAAATTCCCGTTTTTGAACTGCTAAGACTATAATAATAAAATTTGGTTTGCATGCTTCTTTTGTTGAATTGGAATCCGCTAATAATGCTGTCAACGAGGTATTGATGATAAAAATTCCGTTTTTGCTCTGTTGGATTCAGACTTGAAATTTAGCACGCATGTTTATTTTATGGAGTAGAGATCCACTGAAAGTTGCTTTGGTGGAAATCCACTTGATTATTAGGTTAAGTGAGCGAAAAAAATCTTTCTACTTCTATTTTAGATATAAATAGAAATATTAGATATTATAATTTATGTTCTTTTTATATCAAGGGGCGAGAGTGTAACAGCTATAAATGTATTTTTCAATACAATCGAATTCTCAATGCTAGATATCAATAATTCATATATATGTAAACAGTATATATATATACAACATCGTGAAATACCCAGTGACGCGGGTGGGTAACGGCTAGTTATATATATAAATTATTTCTAAACAAATTACGAAAGAATGTACAAGTAATAATATGACAGTTTAGTTATTTATAAATAAAAATAATAAATAGTTTTGTATTTGGGTGTAGTTTGGAGGACACATTACAATTTTAGTTTGATATTTATTGTTGCATAATGAATCAAAATCCTGTAAAAAACTGCTAATTTATTTAATTGTAATTATTCTCATTTAAAGTTTTTAAATGAATAATTATATATTTAAATGAGAGAATAAATTTAAGAGGAAAAGATACAGAGTTTTTGTGTTTTAAATCTTAAAAAGTAAATTTTGTGTGGATATCTTCCTTTCTCTGGTATGTATCTCTACATCTTTGGTAGAGTTCCTCGTTGTTTGTGGAGGAACAAGACAAGATTAAATGCCAAGGACGATATTTGAACTGTCATTTCACTCTTATAACATCCACAAGATGAAGGGGGGATTCTGGGGGTGCAGCTGAACCTAAGAAACTATCATTACTTATCCCGATAATACTTGACGGAATAGTGTTGAATTGTTTGTTTATAAGCTACGACTTTATCAACTGCAATACAGTAATGCAGTTTCAGATTTTGGAAGAGGTGTTGCCTATATGTCATAGGGAAAAAAACACGTGCCCATCACATTTGAAGCTTAAAGAAGCATTATAACCTCAGCGAAGGTAATATGAAAATTTGGTTGGTGAGTTAATCTGTTTTATTGACACGAGGGGTCATGTATTGATCAAGATGCTGAAAACTCTTGTTAATACCTCCCTATATACATAAAAAAAGTTTTTCGTGATCAGTTCAGTTCTGGTTTTGTGAGATTTGGAGCAACAAAGGCTATATTATCCCCATACGTTTTTCGTGATGATGTAATTCACACACGAGAACAATAATAAAAAGTCAATAAGTACTGTTCAATAATATGGTTACAAATTGGCAATTTCAACACTGGCATAGCCAGAGCTGAGGAAGCCCTGAATCAAAATTCCTTCGGGGTCCTTTTTTAGGTATGGGAGGTTAGTGGGGCTGTAGTTACACATATGGGGCTAATACGGCTGTAGCTACGCCCCTGAATTTAAATCAACTACTTCAAGCTTAAAGATTAATATATCACATCATAAATGCCTATCTGAAAATTGAAGGAGCGCGTTTGTATTAGAACTTCATAATACATGTAAATTACAGCAATGAATATGAACAATTTATAATTTGCTCTATGTGGGTTGGTGCACCGTTAGGTGAATAGGGGTACCACCCTCTAGTTTTTTTTAATCTGTACTTGAGATTTAGACTGAATTCTATATGATCTAAGAAAAGAAAAAGAAAAGACGAGGGAATATATGAGAACAGAATGCTCTTTTTACGTGGAACATTCTCAATAGATCTTTTATTTTTTATATGTAGTTGTCCCCTATAAAAATAATTTGTAATGGATCAATTTCTGGATGATGTTTTTATTTAGAGCTTTTCATCCAACCGCTTCATAAAGGGATGTTTTTTCACTTGAAAGAGCACGCACGCTGAAAGAATTCGAAGAATATTTCTTCGCTCAGATACGACAATTCATCGCGTTTTTGATCAGTATCTTTCATTTGAAATATTCAGAAATCCATTGTTATAAGTATTAAATATAATTTATATTTTTCAACAGAAAAAAGCAATTTCCGTGTTTCTTATTGAGTAGAGCAATAAATACTATTTTCGTATTTAAAACGAAATATGAAAATGAGTGCATTTGATGCGTTTGGATGTTACTGCACCTGACACTGTTTACTCCCGTCTCTTCCAGATTTTTGTTTTTGTGAAATGTTTTGCTCTATTGACAATAGAAGAATTGCTGTGTAGGTGGTGTTATTGTTTTGGGAGAGAGAGAGAGAGTAAAGTATGTTTATATCTACTCTGAGTTGTTACAATTTAGAGCGTAACATTTTTCTTTTCGTTGGCTAACTGAAAGGTGTATGCAAATTAAATGCCGTATCATTGAAACAACG
The DNA here is from genome assembly GCA_019973935.1 of Trichonephila clavipes. Taxonomy (NCBI): domain Eukaryota; kingdom Metazoa; phylum Arthropoda; class Arachnida; order Araneae; family Nephilidae; genus Trichonephila; species Trichonephila clavipes. The sequence continues at coordinate 254,731 of BMAU01018408.1, forward strand.
TTGGGTAATTCTTCGAAAGAACTAGTTTCGATCTGTGATGTATAAGAGTTGTTACTCAACTGCTGATTTGAAAAGTTGAAAAGAAAATGGCTTAAATGGTAGCGTTTGTCTAAATTTTTTCAAGTACTTTCGAATTTAAATTTAAATTAAAAGATAAAACATTGAAATACTTGAATTAATCAAATGAGGAATGCATTTAAAAGTTAGGCCTTCATCACGTTCTAAATACTGTCAAAAACGGAGAAATAAAAACCTCAAAATCATTTTTAGAAGAAGAAAAAAATAGTTCTTTTCATTTCAATTCAATGTAATATTTTTAACAAGAAATCTGTGATCTTTTATGGTAAAAAATATAAAAAAGCTTGCACATAAGCAAAGTAACTTTACAAAAAATGTTCCATTTAATTGTTCATTTAACAATAAATACATATGGTCTTAGAAAAATCAATTATCTGTTAAAATGATAATAGTAAATCGTTTCTCATAAAAAATTATTTAAAATAAAAAATATGCTGTTATTTACATTTGTAGCTATTACAGAAATTTTAAATGGATTTTTTGATGTGTGTGTAGACATGGCCACAACCAACAAAAGATAACATAATACGTCATTGTCACATGATAACAGCAATCACGTGTTTTCAGCCTTTCAGCTCATAAATTCATGGGACGTCGTAGTCATATGATAAATGTGTAATTAGTGTTTCCAATCAATCCCTTCATACGATTCGATGTTGATAACTTTTCCTTCTTATAGAAACTTTCTTTTAAAAACAACATATTTATCAGCAGTCATAACGCACATAAGTAAACAAAATGCACTTAATTTAAAAATGCACGTAAAAATGTTTGTACTTCTTTTTTTAAGTTTGAAAATTATTTTGAAGAAACTGAATACATTTAAATAACTTTACCAAATTATCGCATCTGAATTTTTATCTAAATTTTACTAGAGTACAACTGTAAGTCTAACGTCAGTTTTGAATTCATTGGAGAACACATGATAATACAACCTCTGACAATAAAGTTCGGTGAATAGTCCTCTAACGTTAACGTAGATGAGATATTAACAAAAGTTAACTTACTCTCCTTCGAAATAGTCCCCTTCCATAACTATGCACCACTAAGATCTTCTATACATGTCCTGGAAACTTTGCAAGAAGTCTTCTTTTGAGATGGAGTTCAAAAGCCTCGCCACGTTTCGTTGAATGTCAGGAATATCGTCAAATCTCTTTCCTTTCAAAGCGAGTTTGAGTCATGGGAATAGGAAAAAGTCTGGAGGATTGAGATCAGGCGAGTATGGTGGATGCTCAATTTGCACCAGCACCTTTTCTGACCGGAACTGTTTGACGATAAGAGCTGTATAAGGGCATTTTCGTAAACAATAAACTATGAACCTTATTGTGCATACTGAGGTCGTACTCTACGTCTCCCCACGTTTTTCTCAACTCTAAGAACTCGATAGGGATTTGTCGCATGGATTCACGGTTAATGAGCAGTTCATCAGCTATCATGAGCACAGTTAATCGATGATCTTTCGAGATTAACTTCCTCACTTTCTCCATGTTTTCCTCAGTGACAGAAGTCGCCGGTCTTCCTTCATTTTCCTGTTCTCAGTTAAGAAACAACGCACTGAACAAGCGCTTTGTAAGACAAGTATTTCATGGATCACAAACGACGCTCAACTGAACAACGGTGGGAGCAGATGGTCAACACCCACCGCTACGTACGTGCAGCGTTTTCTTTCGTCAGTGTTGCCAGATCAGCTGTTCTAACTTTATTCACCGAACTTTATTGTCAGAGGTTGTATTTAAAGTGTCAATGTCATGAATTTTGCCCATTCATAAAAGTATCTAGTCTTCTTAAAGTAACTTGTGGAGACATGATTCAGTTTCGATAATCAGTAATAGTTTTACACAATTATTCTAAACTCTTGTTTTTGAACCCTAGGCACAACGGTGTGAGCTTCAAATTTGGTGAATAATGGGTTCGAGTCCCGATTCTGTTCAGAATTTTCACGAGGACTAATTAAAGTCTCTTGCACTCAACTTGGATTTCATATCTACGTAAAAGTGTAAGATATCGATTTTTTTATTATGTTCTCGTCTTTTCAGCGAGGCTAAGAATTATGAAATTCGCTGCGACCTGTTTATCAGAGACGTTAATCAAACAAATCTATTTCTTGTTTTGAAAATAAGATTAGATTATTAAGTTCTTACGTATTATTTCGTCGACCAATTTCTTCAAATCAAAAGACGTTGCCAAATGCCTCGATATGCAGACAATAGAGATAAGCCGTTCCCACATGCGTTACAAAATAATTAATACTATGATAGCATTTGAAAAAATCTTTTGAGTTGACGACGTCATTTTATTTGCCGAAATTAATGCCAAAACAACAGTTTGTTGTTTCATTGTTAACTTTAATTTTACCTTTAGCTAAATTGTATTTTATCAATAATTCACATGTTTCTGTTATTTTTGTCTTATATTTATTACTTCACTTAGTATGTTTTAAAATTATTTTCATTCGAGATATTTTCTACAGCAAGTACATGTTCATATCTCGAAACTGGTCTACACAAGTACGTCAAAAATGGCTCTTTTAGTTTGTAATGTATGAGGTACTTTCAAGAAACAGTCGAGAAGAGATGTATAAGTTGAATTTATCCTTTGAAAAGGAATTTTTGCTACACTTCCTTTTATAATAGCTAATGCTGAATTTAAATTGGTGTACGATGGGTCAGGATTAAGATTGATTCATTAACTTTATGTAGTTGTAATTTCTGCTTATTTATTCCCTTATATTTAGTTGTGTGTGTGTCTTTTGTTTCCCTGAAAAATGCGGGGGTGTACGTTACTCCATTGTTGCCATACGTTACAATCTGAGAGTTTCTAACATAGCTTAAATAAAACAATTATCGTATTTTCTCTAAGCCACCCCCCAAACTCTCAAAATGTTTTTGTGAAAAAAATGTAGTCATCGATTCTAAGCCGGTCGTCACAGTTCTCTACGCATTTTTGCGAAAAATTAAAAAATCGCGTAAAAGGTTCATCAAAACCAGATACATAAGATATATATTTTTTAAAAAATTAATGAGAAATAATAAGAAGTTAATAATTTATTTTATCAGTATTCAAAACTTTTAAATACAAACCTGAATCTATAATTACTCTAACCGTCAGTATCATGTTTCGAAAATGATTCGTCACTTCCATCGTCACAGCTGACTTAGGAATTGGTGACGGCGTCACCGTTTTCCCACACAGTGTCGTCTTCCGCGCCATCCAATGCATTTGTATGCAACATCTCTTTGAAAGAATGCATTATAGAAGAATGCTAAAGAATTATTAAAGGCGTTTGAACATTTATTAGCAAAAATTATATCATTTTGCTTACGCCATCGATGTATGTTTGTTTCATCCGTATCAAATTTTCTTGCCGTAGCCCTATTTCCATTTTCTTCTGCATATAAAATTGCCTTACTTTTGATACTTTCGTCATAGTGAACTCGTCTTGATGCCGATATCTGTGATGTTTAGGTGATAAAAGAAAGCGTATACAAAAAAATTTCCTAAATACTAGCAGACAACGATGTTTAGGATTGATTGAATACTGGAGATAAACTGTGGAATGTGTGGGATAAGTCATTGGTACAAGTGGTCAGAATGGACGAATATATTTTTCGTTTTGAAAAAGGTGGAAACTCAATTTCCTCCAACCAATAAATGTTGTGCCTTAGATTCTGAGCTGCACTTGATTTTCAGTTGTATTAAAACTGGAAAAATAGTTCGGCTTAGATTCGAGTATATACGGTACTTAAATTTTTTGAGTTTCGTCTTTATCTGTCTTGTAGAAGGGACTCAATTACTGTTTCCGACTTCAGTTTTTTGTCGAAACTTTTTTTTAAAAAATGAACGTATTCATCACAAAAATATTATATAAAAATGTATGTTGGTAGGCAAAATTCACTTGGCGGAAAAGTGCCTATATTGTATGAGAAAGAAAATTATTTTAAGGAATTATTTTCAGAAATTTTAATATTTAGGCACTACTATTCAGTAACCAAAAATTTAAAGTTCTATCTGAATTTCAAAAGTTTACCAGTTTTTGTTATTGCGTTAGAAAGTAAATATAGATCAAAATATATCGGTTCCCACATGCATTAGCTTTATCAACCTATTGTAAATTCATATCTGCGTTTCAGATTAAGGCAGGGGGTCTAAATCGGGAAATACTCATTTGAATTGATAAACCTTTATCGGTTTAAATGATATGAGGAGAAATGTGTTCGAAAAAAGAGGTATTTTTAACATGAAAGGTTGTAGACCCTTGTGAAATATGTTTTCTCCTTTGTTTTTTTACGTAATTCACCTGTAATATTCACCCTTCCTCATCTAAGTGATTTAAAACGTATATTCCTAAAGGCTTTTTATGTGAAACATGCTTACATCTTCCGTAATTTCAATGTTTTAAATAAGTGTTGTAAAAGTTTTTAAAAGTTTGCAGTGGTATTCTCAAATTTTTCGTCATAGTGACGTTCAGTTGATTTCTAGTGTATTTTGCATTTTATTCTTTTATAAATGTTTTTTTTTATCTTAGAAAAATATCACTGGTTGTTTTTGTATTTAATGTTATGTGTCAATCAACGATATAATTAAATAATTTGTCGGAAATATAAATCTGAACACAGAACTAACGAAAATGTGACAGAATTACGAGAATGGATTACAATATTAAAAAAAAATGCTTTTAATATAGAAAAAAGAAAAAATTGAGTGTGATCCATATCATCACAAAACTGGTAATGATAACCTAATTTAAATTAAAATGAAGGAGGCGATTCATTTGAATGAAATGTAATTCAAAATTTTGTAGTTAAATTGACAGAGAAAAGTGATTTTGTCGATACACAGGTATAATGATATAAACTACAAACTTTTAACCATCCGCTGCTCTAGGTCAGGGGTACTCAACCATTTTTTCTGCCGGGCCACATGCGTGAATTAGCTATTTCACGCGGGCCGAAAAATGAGAATTAATGTGTGGGGAGTAAGAACGCTTTAAGACCAAGATAACATAGGAAACTTAAAATGTAGAGAATGATCAAAATATTAAAACTCCTATTTTGCTTTTTCAATTGTTATTTTTTTATATTTTTATTTTTGTACAGAATTTATCAATCACTAAATTGGAGAAGCATTTGAGAAACATTCCTTCGCAATTTCTGCAACAGTAAACGATTTCATATGATTGCCAATAAGATAATAAATTTCATAGAATGTGCATATGCTACCGCTGTGACATTACCACCGAGAAAACACTTTGTTACTATTGCAAAGATTATTCAAGAAAGCCCATTTCTCGCCTCTTGAAAGAGATCGAGGAAAAGTGTCGTTGAACGATTCGCAATTATTGGTATTTTTAAATACAGCACTTTTACGACAAACCAAACAATTACGGATCCATGTTTATTTTTCACTACAAAATAGTCAACTTCCCAATCTCCTGAAAAACCCTTTTTGCTTGGAATATGTTTCGCTTGCGAAACCTGAGGGATAGTTAAAAATTAGTTCTCCATCATAAAATGGTCACACACACACACTACTCCTCTGTTTGTTATCACTAATCGTTACAGTTACAAGTAGAGAAAAAAAATATCAATTCGCACTCGTATGACATCGACAGCAAAAATCAAAATTGATGTATTTGATTTCTTGACTGAAAGATTTGCTCGCCCAATTTTTAATACTTTGTTCTTACATAAATGAATTTCTCAGAGCAATGGGCCATCAGCGGGTCACTTAAAAAGATCCAGTGGGCCGCAGTTCTAGATATTTCATGATGTTAAATAACTACATATTATTTTTTAAAGTTATTTATATCTTAGCATAAAATTTTCGATTGTACTCAAGAACATTCTTTAAGCACTCGCTTCCTGATTTAAAAAAAAATGATGGGACTTGAATTTCTAAAACGGAAGAATATTTATCATTCAGGGCTCTGTAATCCCTCAATGAGAGTCGATTCCCAAAAAATTTGAACTTAGCTGATCTCTAATCAACAAAAGAAACATGCTGGCTAAATTTAAAGCCTGAAGGTTTATAATTAAGAAAGCGATAATTTTTTTTATTTATAATGCTTCTGCAGCCCAAACCCTCGTTCTTGAGAATTGATATTCCTCAAACCTGTCTTTGGTGAATTTTTGTTAAGCAAAAGTAACATAATTCCAGATTTCAAATTTGTGCGTCTAATAGTTCAAAAACGGGGAATTTTTGAATTTTTGTCTATAACACCCCTGCAACCCCCTGGAAAGTCAATTTCCTCAAAACCCGTGCTCAGCGGATCTTTACTCAAAAAAAAAAAAAAAAAAAAAAAAAAAAAACATGCTTTAAAAATTTTGTACTGCCTGTAGTTTGAATAGTTTTTGAGATTTCGCGATGAATGAGTCGTTTTTCTCCTATGCATATGGAATTAGAATTGATTAAACATAATTTTTAAATTAGAAATAGAATTATAATTTTATAATTAGTTATAACGTGTGAATTAAAAATATTCATCGAGGTTAAATAATGAAACATTAAAAAAACTAACAAATATATATTTTTATACAAAAAGTAGGAGAAATTAAACATTTACTTGATTAAAGTGAAATGTGTGTGTTCCACTTATAAATTTTCTTTCTTCAACACTTCAAGACCGACGATTGTCATGACAATATGCAAAAAACAATCTCGTTGTAATGTATGAGGTATTAGTTATAATATTTTTTTTATTTCGAAATGAAATATAAATGCAACTTTTTAAAATTAATACTTTGCTTAATATCCAAGTGTTTTATGAAAGCTCACATACTTTTAAAACGGGGAATTGCTTAAACCTAGCCTCCTGCCTGTGTATCGAATGAAAAATTTGTGTGTGATTAAGAATTAGATTTCGAATAAGATTATTGAAAAATAACAGAAATTCATAAAACTTTAAAATTTTTATAGAGAATATTTTTTAAAAAAGATTCTTCTGTACCATACTGTTTGTGTCCAACTTATGTAAATTAAATGGCTGGAACCATATCTTTGTGATGAAATGGAAGCAACCAAAGCGTTAAGTATGCTTGCGAATTAAGCTATCGTTTGACTGATTCTGTTGGGTGATAAATTCACAAGCTATTGCTTAATGTGAAACACACGTCATAAGCAAAATAAAAGCAACTAAAAAAATAACTCTTTGCAAAATAACAATTAAAAGCTGTTATGACGAAATTAAAAAAAATCATAGAAATAATCATTTGTTACATTCGAACTAGAAAACGCAATAAAAATAATGAAAAAAAAAGTAGGCCGACCCAAAATTTGACATACATAATCGCTTCAACGATTTTACCGTCGTTTCGTTCCCACTTTTGATGGTAGCAGTAAAACGCTAGCCATTTTCATTCTCATAATTACGACAGTCTTCGGACGAATGATATCAGAATTCGACGGAATTATTTGCTACGACATAATTTTGAACTTATGAATAAAATGATGATGCTTCTCGACTATGAGTAGTCCGATGTAATAATTTTTGCTGTAGACTTTATTGGATTTTGTTTATCCCAGAACCAATTCAGAATGTAAAAATTCTATTCGTCTTGAAAATATGAATTTTTCATTCTTGGACGATTATTAATATTTTTGTTAAATGCTATTGAATTGGAACTGAGAAAAATCGTTTGATATATAAGAATACCTTATATTTTGAAATATGAAGTACAACAAAAAAATTTGTAATTGTATTCATATTTTTACATATACAGTGGGCCACAAAAGTGTTAGTACACTTGCAATTTCTTATAAAATTTAATGTTTTCGATTAATAAAAATTAATATATTGTAATTGTAATTTTTTCATGATATCTGCAACTTGTTCTTAATGGAATGCCATAATTAATTTTCCACTTTTCACATAATTAATTTTTCACATGACATTAAACCTTCACTTCAATGCTGAAGCATGGAGGTGGAGGAGTTCTTGTTCCACATAAATTCATGGGATTAAACTCCTAATTTTTTCATTTACAAGCTATTATAGTCCCATCGGAACTAAAAATGTTGAATTATCTGCCATCCCAATCAATTTGCTGTCAATTTTGAATTTTCTGAAACTTAATCCCAAGAATCAAGTTGGATCAATAAAATATGGAGGTGGAAGTGTTCTTGCGTGGGGGGTGTAAATCGGCCTCAGAATTAGGTAATTTGGTATTTTTTGTTGATGTTGTGAATCATGGGCTCTATTTAAATATTTTAAAGAGAAATTTTAAATTATCCGCCAGAAATTTGAATATTGGAAGCGACTTCATTTTTAACAGGATAATGACGCCAAGCGCACTGCTCTCAATGTACGCCATTGGTGTTTTTATAACTGTCCCCAAATTATGAAAACACCTCCCCAATCACTTTATTTAGCCTAGTAGAACATATTTAGTGAGATTTTGACGTAAAAAAAAGAAAACACATGACAAATAAATACAAAATGTGAAGTAAAAACACTTATCACAGAAGAATGGAGGAAAATCGATGGAGAAATTACAAAAAAAAAAAAAAAAACTGACTAAATCTCTACCAAGACCCTTAAAAAGTTCTTTTGAACACTAAAAAAAGATATCCTACTAAGTACTAAATTAAGAAAGAAATACAATATTTAAACCTAAGTTGATATTTTTGTTAAGTGTACGAAGACTTTTGGCGTAATTTTTAGTAGCTTTTTGATTATTAATTTTTTTTAAAATTAGTTATACTATTTTTGAAAAATTAATTATGTCATTCCATTAAGAATAAGTTTGCAGATATCATAAAAAAATTACACTTACAATACATTAATTTTTATTAGTCGAAAACATTAAATTTTATAAGAAATTGAATGTGTACGAACACTTTGTGACCCACTGTATATATATATATATATATATATATATATATATATATATATATATATATATATATATATATATATATATATATATATATATATAAGTTTTAATACATGATACTATTTATAACAATCTAGAAATTGTTCAGAAGTGATTTGACCCCTGAAACGACTTCAATTTGTAATCTGAAATCTGATATTTTTTTGTAGAAATATCAATTCATCTAAATTCCTCAAACTACATTTTTTTTTTAAAAATGATCAAATCAATTGTGATTTATTATGAATATCCGGATGTAAATATCTATTAGCATACTCTTTTCTTTGTACCAAATATTCTCATTATTGTCTAAACTACCTTTATTAGAAATTATTTTCAATTTCTTTAAAAATATTATGTATTAAAATTGTTATTAAATTTATATGTTGCGTAAGTAAAAAATGCAACCACACACACACATTTATTATTAGTGGGTAATAATAGATTCCAATATATTAAAAACTATAATTTTAAATTAACGGAAAACATTATATACAGATCCTTCTCGACTTACGTTCCAGTTCGTTCCTACTAAAAGGTCATAAGTGAAACTGGTCGCTAAAATCGATTTTAGATTTTTCAATATAATCTGCAATTTTTCATGTCAGGACATATTTCGAGAAAATAAATCGCAAACATTTCAAAAACTGAAATCAAAACTATTTGAACGACCATTGTTTATCGAATAATTATTCATTAGACTTAATCTTTAAGAAAATCATGCTTCTTAATTTTTAGCATCAAGAAAATAACTGTTCACCCTGTTAAGGGAAATTGTAAGCAGAAATCGAATCTGTAGATACTTTTTATTCAATTTTAATTGTATGAGAGAGAGAAATATTTCACTTTTAAATTCATTACTTTTGCTTAATTCTAATTATTTTTTCTAGAGATTATCGTCGATATGAATCGTATTTAATTTCACTTTGTGTTCGTACCTGGTAATACATATAATAATATTATTATTAATAATAATAATACTTATAACATCGGGTTTAGGGAATTACTTGAAGGTCTATAAGCAGGAATATTGTTTCTAAATTTGCTTACGAGTAGGAAAGGACGAGTAGGAAGCTTATAAAACGATTTAGAATTCTTTCATAGAATTTTTCTAAGCAAAATTAATAAATTTGTGTTAGTTTTCCGATTTGTAAAAAGTTTGTTTTGTTGCAAGTATGTTTGCATTGAAATCATACATAAATTAGAAAAATAATCAAAAAAATGACTTACAATTATCACATTTTCATTTCTGGGCAGTATAAAACTGCTATTAAAACAAATTTACTGAGAAAGGTTAGCAAATATTGCCAACAAAAGAAGCTGAGAACCGGAAAATGAAGTCGAGTTCGCTTGATTTTGAGAAAGCTTCGATATGCTACAGATTAAAAAAATACATTTTGGAATTTTTTTGGCTACATAATACAAACATTTTTTAAGTTAAGTATTGATTATTCGTCTATCTTTAATTTCGATACAAGACTAAATGATTCAATGAAAGAAAAAGGAAATTATTTCACATCATTTTAATTAATGGGATGTACTCTTTTTCACACTTTTTTTATTTCATAATTTCAAGTACTATTCCATTTATTCTCCATTTTCTCTTTTATTTTCATACGCGATGTACGTTATTCATTATTTATCAAGCACAAAATTATTTACGCTAAACATGACATATTACCTCTTATATTTGGAGTTTAATGTGAAACAAAATGGGCGAGAGTAGAATAAAGAATTTAGCTGTAGTTGTACAATTATTTCAGCGTGAAAATCCGTAAACAAACTCTGACCTTTGCTTTGTGTTTGAAATATTATTTCAAGTAATTATTTTATACATCTATTTGAGGATTTTTTTTTCTGCAGAAAAAACATCAGAATGCCTAAATAAAACAAAAAGCGAAACGAAAAGGGGGCATCAATATTTTTTTAAATAATTTTTGACATCTGGTGATAATGAAAATATACTTTAGGAAAACAAAGGAAAAAAATGTCTGACTTTTCCGTTTATTTATTTTGCTGCTTTCGATAGCAACCTTGAAATTAAAACTTTTTATTTTGCAATTACACATTTTATTGGTGGCTTAAAATGATATGAATTGTTTTCGAATATTGATAGATCACATTTGAAGATTTGATGCATCACACTGTTACAATTTTTTTATTGCCACTAAAAAGATTTAAAAGATACAATCGTAAAAACTTAACAGTAGCTTAAAAAGTATTTATTTTAATTTCGGTTGTATCTCTCGTTAGTCATAAACCATATCGTACGTGTGAAAGAAAATGTTGTTTTCCAGTACTTTTCTAGAATGTATCGTTATATGTGCTTGCGGTCAAGTTTTTATTGTTCATGTTCTCTTGGTATAATGTAATTTACTAAAGGGTAACTCGGTTAAAAATATTTCACTTCGTTTGATTTCCATCAATTACCTAAAAAGTAACTAAAATACTTGAGTACAGCGAGTGTGAGTGATCTTCAAAAAAAGGCAATTTTTTGCCTCACTCCCATTTATACCTATTTTGTAAAAGTAATTGAAAAAACATTATTATTCATATAGGTTTGTGGTGACAGATGAAAGTTCGTAGTGATTCAGGCTGCTTTAATTCATACACAAAATCAACTTTAAAAATATCATAACAATGTTTATAAGTAATATTTTTAATTCCATACGTTATTGATAAAATAAATTCGCTGCAGTACGTTATTAAAAAGAAGACAGAGAGTGAGAAAGAAATGGATTTGTATATAAATTATTTTACTTTCTTGAAGTGCAATTTTTAAAGAATATGGCAAAGATCGCCAATTAGAGTGGACTGATATAAGACTAATTTTTATGACAAATATTGTCTAATCCAAATGTTTTATGGCATTTTTCTATTAATTTTTTCTTCCCTCTATTGTGTTTCAGAGAGCTTATTCAAATGTGTATAAGGGGTGTTCAAATGAAAGTTATTTGAGATTTGTATCGATGAGATGCGTAGGAACAGAAATGAGACATACATAGATAGAAACAACAATATTTAATGAGTGAAATGCGTACAGTTTGTTAAAAGAAATCACGCATGGCGTAGAGACAGGCGTCCCATTACTTAGACAGGTAACGAATTCCATCCATGAAGAACGATGTCGGTTGATTTTGGAACCAGCTCAGAATTGCAGCCTTTATGTCATCGTCCAAGCGAAATCGTTGACCCATTATATTTTTCTTTAGTGATTCAAAGATGTCGTAGTCGCAAGGCGATAGATCTGGACTGTAAGCTGGATATTCCAAGACTTACCACTTTTTACCGGAAGTGCTTCAACACACACCGTGGCAACATGTGACCTTGCTTTGTCGGGCAGAACAACTAGCGACAGCATACCTGGACGTTTGTTTTTAATAGCCTTATGCAACGTATCAAGTGTTTGGGTGTACCATTGATCATTGATGAAAGCACCCAGCTCCTTCAACTCTAGGGTCCATGCATGTCGAAAAATGCCGTCAACATCACATTTCCGGCTGACTGCTGAGCTTTTAAATTTTAGGGTCTATATGAGTCCACATGTTCCCATTGCATGTTGCCGGATTTCCGATTGGAAGTGGTGACACCAGGTTTCATCCTCTGCATCTATGTTCTGCGCAAAGTCGTCACCATCAACCCTGTAGCGCAACAGATGTTGTAAACTCAAGCTTATTCCGGTTTACATCCTTCCAATGTTAAAAACTTTATTACAGCTTGCTGATCCGTATTCACACCTGCCCTTTTAAATGTATGCCACGTTTTAACGAATGCAATTATCACAAATCTGTTAGCACACGCGTGTGCGGGGTATATACACCGTCACTATCGCGTTTGTTTCCCGAAAATATATTGAAAGTTGTTCACATGCAAAGCTTCGACATCAACAGGAAAGGGTGTTGCATTGTTTGTATGCTTCTTGTGTTTCCTTTTGTTTCAGTAGTTTTCACTGAAATCGACTGTTTGTATACCGTCATAATGTGATGTGAAAAGAATGTTCATAAAAAAAGTAGTACAAAGAAAAATTTGAGTTTTTGTAGCAGGTTGTTAAAAAAAAATACGTATTCCATGATAAAAGTCAAATTGTTTGCTTCCACCACGATTTTGCATTCTGCAGGAAACTGAACTGCGTTTAGTATTAATATATTTTTTTTATGAAACATTGTTATTTTTTTTCGTAATCTGATGAAAAAAATAAAAACTTGCACCACACATGTTTACAAATGTACAATACGAAGGTTCTCAAAACAAGTCTTTTTCGAAGAGAGGACAAAGAGACGCGGACAAGAGATATGTAATGTAAAAAAAGGAAAAACAAGTATTTTTTTAAAGTTTGCTTTGAGACAACTTTTTGTTTGGGACAATTTAGCTGATATTAAAAGTTGCACAAATATCAAAATGTCTTGATAGTAACATCTAAAGATAAAGCTAAATGTGTGTGTTGTGGTACATAGATACTGGAGTCCAAGATTGTCTTTTTCTGGATTTATTCATAACATTTCGAGAAACTTCAATAAAGCAAAACTTAATGATTTTACAAATATTAAATCCTCAATTTAACTATTAGGCTGAAAATATTCTAGAAAACAACGGCACTCCTAGAAGCCGAAGCCAAGATCAAGATTTTTAAATAGACAAAAAATCCGCGATAAACAACAGCGACCAAACGCGCTGAAGTCAAGTTTCCGATTCCTTGGGATCTGCTACATTTCGTTTTCGTCGGGATGCACCCCACGGGGGTCTGAGTGCAGTAACAGATACGCTCCGCCCACGCAGGGGACGATAATTTACAACAACATCTTATTCATACTTCACCGTCGGAAGTAGAACAAATAGTATACAGTGAAATACGTTAAACGCGAAAACGCATAAGACGAAATGTCGGTTAACACGAAATAATACAACGGTCCCGAAAAACTAATATGTATTTTCATGCAGTTTAAGAAAGTTTCTGCGTTTTTGGACTGTTCTACGGTATCATCGGAAGAATTCGTTGTAATAGATGAGGACAATGCGCGTACAGCCTCAATTATGATAGATAAAGACATTTTTTGCAGTTTGTTCAAAGCTCAAAATATAACATTCATACAGATTCCTTCGACGAAAATGAAATGAATAATGCTTGTTCCCAAGTCAACCGAATTGAAGAGCACCATGAAAAGTAAGCGCAGATATTTAGACGCTCATTTCAACGGTGAAATGAATAAAACAAAATGGACGATATACAACAATTTAATGTTAAGAAAGACACTGCAAAGAAAAATATCAGATTATTTTCCAAAAACTCAATAATTTTTTTGTTTTTCAAAAAAAAAAAAAACCTCGAAAATTTTGTATTAAATTTCATTAAGTTCTTGTGAATGTTTTTGTTTCATTGATTTTTATGAAACACATGCATAAATGCATATCTATGTAAATAAAATGAGCTCTAATAAACTTAATTTTGTTTTTTGCAATACCTTGTAACTGGAAGTTTTTTTTTTAACACAAAACAATATTTATAACTTATTTATAACTTATTTCCATTTAAGTCAATCCCTATTTTTGAACAATACCTTTATACACTAGCACAGAAAGAGATAGAAAGTGAGAGAAAGATCGAATTAAATTTTAGAGGCATCATTGGTGTGATAAATTCAGGCATAAATATAAAAAAAATCAATTATTCACACTAACTTTTATTATATATATGCGTCCTTTTTTTAAAAAAATCTGATAATGTGTCCTAATTCCACATCCTATTCTTGATTATTAAGCGAACACTGATTTAAAATGAAGCAAATTAATGTACCTCATTTTGCTTCTAATTTTGCACACGGATGAATCATTTCTAGATCATGAGGACACAAAAATATCGATTGCTGTGCAAAGGAGGTCCAGTTTAAACACAGATAAGAACTTTTTTGTGTGAGATTTAAATTATGCTTGCGTCATTTAAATCTATCATAATCGAAAATTGTCGTGAAAAAAATTTCAAACTTAGATGGATAAGAGCTTTTAAGAACGACGATGTAAACGTAAGAACAAGTAATAAAATAATTGAGTAATAAAGCAGAGAATAAAAAGCGTTATATAACCTTTGACTTTTCTCTCATTTCATACCGTTCTAAGTAAGATCTGGTTGAAAACCTTAATACAAACTAGTTTTATCTCTCAAACAAACAATTATTTTCTCTGCTTATTGATTTATTAAGTATTAAAAAAATATGAATATAAAAGATCTGTTTACAAAATGTTTTTATGTCTCTTGAATAAACTATTATCCCTCCTCATCTCAAGAGTGTCTACTTCCATCAAAAGATCATGTTATGCTCTCTATACCACCCCCGACCCCCTGCAGAGTGGGCAACTATTTCCAGTGTTTACTCACGGGATGAAAAAGACTCCACCCATGTATTTTTTCCCTCTTCGTACATCAGCGTATCATTTTTTTCCTCAGGGAAGTTTCAGCTCTTAACGTTATTGGTTTCTCTTCTCTTTTATTATTATATACCAGATTTTCCTTCATTCCCCCCCGCCCTATTTTCCAATCATAAGTTACATCACAGTTTAGCTTCGATTTAATGACAGAACATAAAATTTATTCCCAAGGGTTTATTCGTAAGCTCATATTGATTACAAAATAGAATGTAATTCACAAAAAGTTAGTTAAGAACACGCACATTTGCTAATGAAATTGTTTACGAACATAGCCACTTTGAATCGAGGTCACACGAGTAGGACATTTATTTGCTTGAGTGGATATTCATTCTCTAAACTTTTATATTACATTAACAGATGATTCAACATCCATTAAATTATTAATGCTGTTGGTGTTTCTAATGACACCCAGATCGGTGATGTCAAATCGAGGGTCCACGAAATTTATCGTGGCAAGGGGCTAGATTGTCCACCTGTCGTTAGCGGCAGTTTTGAGCACCATGCAGGTTGCAGTACGATTTGGCTCGGTTCCACCCCAATGAGGAAGAACACTCTTGGTGGGATCAGAGGGCCTCCAATCTGTCTTCTTCCTCCAACCGCTCTGGAGAGGACTTGTGGCTCGATGATTATTTAAAGCCGGGGTGGGCATTAAGTCGATCGCGATCAACCGGTGGACCGCCAAGACATTTTGGGGTGATCGTCTTAACATAAAACGTTAGACGTGCATACTAAAAGAAACACAGGTGGTTTTCAAGATAATGGAAACATCCGTGAATAAAAGAGATACCGTGTGTGTAAATAAAGCTGAAACCCAAATTTGAGAGACGTTTTCAAGAATTTACTAGACTATAATCAAAAGTTGCATTTATGGGTGCATTCAACATTGCCATTTGGCAATGTTGATGAGAAAAATATAACTAAAAATATGTTACATATCTCTTTATCTTTCGAGGAAAACGAAGCTTTTTTTCTCCTTCAAAAGGACGTAATTTGTTATCAATAACTTTTGGAATCTAATAGATAAAGTAAAGTATCCCAATTTAAAAAAAAGCTGCAATTCATTTAACATCATTCTTTCGCTCTACCCATCTGTATGAATCTACATTTTGAACGAATATAATTAAGACAACATATCATCCCCGTTTCACAGACAACCGCTTAGAATCCTGTGTAAGATTAGCAGTTAGTAATTATATATCGAGGTATTCAAGATTGGGGCGGATAATATGAAAGCGAAGTCCTCTACACACTGAGACTATAGCTACGAGAGCTAATTTTAATTGAAAATTATTTATTTTCTGATGTATTGTGAATTGTTTGAAAATGCAGCAGTTGATATTATTGAATTTATGGGTACAATTATTATGTTTGTATTTTGTGCCTTTTACTTCAAACGTAGTTTTAAAATAGTAAGTTTTTCTTCGGTAGGTAATTCTGTGTATGTCATTCTATGCATTCTGTATTTATTAAGCAATACGTA